>JAVQIZ010215518.1:0-17983 GCA_036023535.2 Galaxias brevipinnis
ATAAAATAATATATATGTGATGTCCCCTCCCGGGCACCGTATTTTATTGAGGCATGGGGCAGTGTTAGGTTTACGTAACACAGCGCTTTCAATTTTAGCCAGAAATCTCTGTCTTCATCGGATCAGACCACAAAACCTTGTCCCACATCTTAGCTGGGTCACTCTCATGCTTTCTGGCAAACTCCATACGTGCTTTCATATGGTTGTTCTGGAGTGATGGCTTCTGTCTAGCCACCCTCCCATACAGGCCAGTATTATGCAGAGCTCTTGATATGGTTGACTGGTGCACCTTCACTCCACTTTCAGCCACTGAACTCTGTAGCTCCCTCAAAGTGATTGTTGGCCTCTTTGTGGCTTCCCTTGCTGGTCTACTTGTTTGGACGCTGAGTTTTGAGTGACGGCCTTGTCTATGTAGTGCCTGGGTGGTGTAATGCAGCTTCCACTTCCTCACTATTGATCCAACAGGTTATCCAGGGATATCACTTGGATATTATTTTGTACCCTTTTCCTAATTTATGCATGCCTATTAGTTTATCTCTAACCTCCCTAGAATGCTCTTTAGAATTAATTTTCACACCTTTCCTTCAGATTCTCAGTCTGAGCAATGATCATTAAACTGAGCGGGGGTTTTATCCATAAAATGTGAACTATTCTAATGTGTCCTTGTTAGGGCAATATTTTTCATTCGTGTGAACTTGTAGCTTCCAAAGCACAGGGGTTGAATACCTATGCAAACAGCATATTTCAATTATTTATTTTTCTTACAGAGTTCTTCTAACATGTTTACTTCCGTACGACAGCATACTGCTTGTGACGTCTTTGTTATTGTTCTTTTGCACATGCTGGTCAGTTCAGGACTGTGATCAGTTCACACTGGAATCTGATATTGGCCAGATTAAAAACGAATAATGTGAACAACCAAACAAAAAAATCGGAACTGAGCATAAATCCGAATTGAGCATTAAGGCCTGTGGTGTGAACGTAGCATGTCATAAAGATGACTGGCGCCATGGTGCTTTTTCATGCTTTTTCACAGCTGGTTAATGACAGTTAGTGTTATTATGAAACGATTTATAATGTTTATATACATAAAAATGGAATGGAAAATACTTTTTGATCTCGGGGGAAATTGTAGATAATCAGAATCAGAAATCCGTCTTCGTCTCACAGCGGAGAAATTTACATTGTAGATTATCAGAATCAGAATCAGAAATCCTTCTTCGTCTCACAGCGGAGAAATTTACATTGTTGCAGCAAAAAAAGTGGACAGTGCAGATAAAAGGTAAAATAAACATATTAAATAAAGAGACAAGCACACGTACTAAAAAAAGAATTATCAATAAATAATGTAAATTTCCAAAGTTTTCATCACTGTTAGTCTTCAGCTTAGGGCTCAGGGAATTTATTACCTGACAGTGAGGCTCTGAGTGTCTTTATTCAATAACATCTGCCCCTGAAATGACAAGATAAATAAATCCCTGTTACACTTAAGGAAATTAGTCACTGAAATAATGTGAGTTAAATTACAACTAAAATTCCAAGTTTTCTCTGGTATACTCCTTTACGGAGCAAACCGGTTTTGGGGTTGTATCTGCCCCATCGATTACCACTATGTTTTGAATGTTACCTGCGGGAACAGAGAGGTGCTAGCAGCATGCAGTAGTTCGGTAAAGGCCCGGTTGTGTTGGAGTCTCACTGTGCTAAACTCATCACTGATAGCCAATGGGGAGAGGAGGTTCATGGCTGCAAGGCGCTGGCCAATCACTGTGGAGAAGGAGAGGGGAATAGGAAATTAGTTTAAACTATTCAGCAAGTGTACATAATCCAGCGGGGGAACAAAGTCCAAACCCTTGCTTTTAAAAAAATATTGGTCAATGAGATAAGCAATGGAACACGCACTCACTGTCAGTCTCTCTCCTCTCTCTCTCTCTCACACTCACACTCACACACACACACACACACACACACACAGGACAACATTCACAGAAAAAACTTGTGAAATAAGTGAATGAGTGAACGTTTCATTTCTTCTTTTTGTATGCAATGCTTTTACCTTTAAAGAGCATGCGAGAGCGTGTGGGATCACTCTCGTACACGAAGCAGAGATGCTCCAGCAAAGAGCCCAGGAGAAGGTGGTTTGGGATAGCCGAGGCAAACTCCTGGACGGATGGGTACTGCTTCCCTGACATAAGCGCTCCGCAGCTGCTAGTGTCCGAAGCTGGATTCACAACAGAGAGAGTATTTTCTAGAATCAGTCAAATTCTCTCTTAACCATGAAACATTCAAATTAGGTATTTGACTTGGTGTGTATGTTCTCTAACTCTACAAGCTTTATAGAGCATGCACTGTAAATGATACGGTTGAGTCCGGATGCAAATTTTCCCTTTCTGACACTAAAGGTTTATGTAATCTTTGAGATCTGGTGTTGTTTTTTTTGCTGTTTTGGGTGATGTCATAACCTCACCTTTAGATAGTTTATAATAAGCTTAGTTTTATAGAAAACCAAGCTTTATAGTGCACGGATCGTAAACAATACATTGAGTCTTTATGCTTCTGACCCTAGAAATTGATGTAATATTTTTATTTATTTGTTTTTTTGCTGTTTGGGGGGATGTCATAGTCTCATATTTGGGCGGTTTATAATACGTGAAGTTCGGTTTTATAGAAAACTTAAAAACAAGCTGTGAAAATTAACCTGCCAGTTGTCAAGAAACAAAGACAAGGTTTTCAAGGTTATAATGATCTACAAAAACGCTATAGGGTTTACAATTGACTAAACCATGTATTTTTTTCTATATAATAGAGAACACTATGACCATCACACATCTATTTTCCTTTGAAGGAAACAGAACTCCAGAGGTATCTATTAACTATGTAACAAACATCTAACAAAGTGCTTTTATCTTACCTTCAGTAATAACCCTAGCTATCATCTCAATTATTTCTTTTCCACCTAGGTCCATTGTTTTCAATTGCCGTTTACGTAAGTTCAGTAAGCAGATACTCCGGGCACAACAAAAAATTTGTTCATCAAACTTCAAGAAAGGGAGCAAGCCCATCTTACTTGTGCACATGGGGTGTGTGCAGTATTACTGCTTATCTGCCTATAACAGTACCGACACACAGGCAGCAGGCCCCAAAAGGGAAAGAGAGCAGGTGGGGTACGGGACCAAAAAACAGGTTTGGGATTTTAACTATGTGAAAAACTGAGTGATTTACTGGTCTGTGGATTACACAATGTTTTATACTGTATGTGTGTAACTCCTTAAATTTGTGTGACTCATATAGCTGGACCCCATACTCTTATACTGCTATAGTAACTATGGAATAATAAATAAGGGCACAAATGAGGGACTTAAGACTATAATTAAGAGAAATAGGCCAGTCAAACCTGCACATATTACAGAATGAAGAATCAGTTAGTCATTTAGCAACATTGTTTCTAAATTGAATAACAAAGACATGCACAGTATCATCACCATTGCTCCCCAAACAGAGATACTTAAAATTTGCTGAAAATTGTGAATGTTTACATTTTGGCTTTTCTTTTAGCACATTAATTGATGCAGGCAAACGTTTAGCAAGCTATTCATACTAAATCGGTTTACCCAGCCCCTGCCTTGTGCAAGGCCCAGCAGACCTGTCTCCCCATCCCCATACCCCTACCTATAAACCAGCCCTAGTCCCAACTGAAGAAGGTGGTGAGCAGCATTGTATTGAATATCAGTTGGCAAAATTGCAGGGGGTCCTTGGGATATTTTTTATATTATTGAGAAAAACACATTTCTTATAGAGGGTCTCAATAGCACAGGGTCTTGCATCAATAGTGAATTCCACTGTATGTAGAATGTTGCACGCATGTCTGCACTGCGTTTTATTTTCACAGCTCACAGTAAATATTGCACAATAAGTTTGGACTACAAGAAAGTTGCAAGCCTACAAAGGTAGTTATTTAAAGCTTTACATGGTTACAGTGGGTTCTGGAAGTGTGGTTACAGCATTTACGCAGTTGGTGAGGCCTGGGGTGGTGGGACCCGATGTGCTATCTTTTCATGGGCCCCAAATGCCTGGCGGCACTCCTGACTCCGCCTACCATTTATTATTACTTTAGCTTACCAAATGAATATTATTGTCTTACTGTCAAATGAGACATCGTCATCTTCCTCTTCACTGGTCAAACTTAAGACGCTCCTCTCAAGTCTGGTGCTGGTCAAATTACGTCGAATCAATAAATTGCTTGTCATTCTGCTGTTACTAGAACTTTCCTCTTGTTTCAGTCCCTTCAATGTAGAACTAAACATAGTTTCTCTGTGTGTGTATTTCCGAAGTAATGTGTTAGGTAGCTAACAACGTCGGAGAGACAGCTTGAATACGAATTAACGTTCCATATTAGCTTCGACAGAAAGTCAATGTTAGCAATAGTTGATAGATAATGTGATTTAAGTTACCGTAGCATTATTTTACTGTACTAATAGTACTACTAATCTTGCCAGTTTGGGTACCTGTCAGCCATGTTTCATGAGCGCATGTGAAGGGACTGTCCAAAAATGTATGTTTCTAGCCTGAGTAACACAATATGTTTCAGTCGTTAACAATAGTAATACATCCTAAAATATGCTTCTGATGAATTATCTTGATATATTTGAAATTTTATAATTTTGCTAAATGCTATATAATTTTAATTAGGTATTGAATGTAATACAATATTTATAGTCTATCGTTTTTAATTTATTTTTGAAATTCACACGAACCCTGGCTGAAGCTGCCTTTGGCTGACGTCAGAGCTTCAGTGATATGATGAAATGTTGATGAAATTTTTCTCCCTTTATTCAATAGCTAGTGATTTATTTTTCTTTATCAAGAGATGCATGGTATTTCGTGGTGCCCACGTTTTGGGGATATTTTAGTTTATTATAAAATATTAATTACACAAGTGCAAGCAACAAGTAAATTGTGATGGTTAAAAAACATTCGACAGTATCACCTACAAATATATATGAAAAATATATAGAAAATTATCATACTTTGATGTAAAATAATGTATAAATAAAACGGTCGTAACGAAATCAGGTGGTAACCATGGTAACGTCTGCTGCGGAAATCTGTTCGCATTTGACTCTCATGACACGTAATACAAACGCGTAAGTGAAGTAGCGCGCGAATATAGCTGTTTCTGTGTTTACACTTATCTGGAAACACGACTGTTGGTACTCAAGTTTACATTTACTTTAGAATTAAGACTTACTTTCCAAAAACGTTCTACGATGTAGTCTTTTATCACTTGAACGAACTGGTTCCTATCTAACGGAGATTTACAGAGAAGTGCAGTATTATCCCAATGCACATTTCTTTTACCAGCTAGAGGTGTTTCACCACAGCTTCGACATTATGACCGATTCAAGGTATGCTCGTTTTATTTAAATATCAGTTTTCTTCTTACAAGTTTATCCAAGAAAGACTACCAGAACTAGCTGTATTTGCCAGGGAATCCTTTTATATTAGTTAAATAATTCAATCAAAGCACTTTACAACACTGGGTAGTGGTTTCAAACGTACTTGATTGACAATGTAATAATCCCTTAGACTACACCAGTCCTTGAGCCTATTTTAACCGCGGTAAAGTTAGTTTTATATTGGATATTCCTATATTATATGTGTACTGCGGTTCTGTGGTGCCGTTTCACTCTCCCTGTAGTTCGGAACCAGCCCAGGCCATCAAGGCCATTGACAAACAGTCGGTGCATCAGATCTGCTCGGGACAGGTGGTGTTAACTCTGGCCACAGCGGTCAAAGAGCTCGTGGAAAACAGTATTGATGCAGGGGCCACCAGCGTTGGTAAGAGTTATACACAATTACTTAAAATGCTGTAATGCCTATTGATACCCAATTATTTGCATGTACAATAGATATTGCTGTTACATGGATGGTTGAGATGCCGAAAGGCTATGTCTTTTGAGTTAATATTTCAATGCACAGATTAATTTAAGTTTACACTTTTGAGGGTTTGCAGTTCAGGGGAACCTTTGTTAATGTGGTTGTCACTTTCTCACATACATGCATACATTGTTAAATTTTCTATGCCATGTACGGTGACCTCGGGTGTCTAGAAAGGCGCCTATTAATTAAATGTGTATTATTATTATTAGATGTCAAACTGAAGGAATATGGAGTGGAACTGGTAGAGGTGTCTGACAACGGCAAAGGAGTGGAGGAGGCCAACTTTGAAGGACTAAGTGAGTGAGAGCTTCTTTATTGATTTCTTTA
Organism: Galaxias brevipinnis; assembly: GCA_036023535.2. NCBI lineage: Eukaryota > Metazoa > Chordata > Actinopteri > Galaxiiformes > Galaxiidae > Galaxias > Galaxias brevipinnis. The sequence goes on from JAVQIZ010215518.1 coordinate 6,265, forward strand.
CCATTTTTAAGTCTTTAGTATTTGTTAACATAACAAATACTTGAAATTACTTGTTTGAGCAACTCTGTACAGCTCATTACCAAAAAAAAAAAAAAGTGTTCTTGTTGATGGATGTATAATATATAATGCATTGTGGATTGTCCCCACAGCCTTGAAGCACCACACCTCTAAGCTGAGGGAGTTTTCTGACCTCATCCACGTGGACACTTTTGGCTTCAGAGGGGAAGCACTGAGCTCTCTCTGTGCCCTGAGGTAAAGCTTGAGTCCCTTCTGTGGCGCACTAGCAATACAAACTCAAGAAAGCAGAAATGCATATCTGAAGCCTTAAGTCTTTATCTTTTTTTAGTTTTTTACCTCGATCTTCGTTCTCTAATGATCTCACTCCCATTTCTCTCTCTTCTTTTATTCTCCACCCCACCACCCCTTATCGATATGCTTCCCTTGCAGTGACTTGAGCGTGGTGACGTGCCACGAGTCTGCCCAAGTGGGCACCAAGCTGGTGTTTGACCATAATGGCACTCTGGTCCAAAGGACCCCCCAGCCCAGACAGCCTGGCACCACGGTCACCCTACAGCAGCTCTTTGCCACCTTGCCCGTCCGGCACAAAGAGTTTCAGCGCAACATCAAGAAGGTGTGTCTTCCTGTTGTTGAGTTGTTATTAGATTCAAACTACTAGGTTTCTACTAAAATAAATATTTATTAATACAAATAGATTTTTTTGAAATGGACATTATTATTTGATTAAACTGTAGAAAGTGTATACTACATTTCCCTTTATTGAGATACCTACACCGCCCCCCTTATTGTTCCTACTTATTGCCTAATTATATAGTTATTTGTGCAATATGCTGGTAGAGCCTTTGTATACTTTTAAAAAGATGATTTCACAATAGAATGACAAAGAACAAGAAATTCACATTGCAAATAGTGAGATGAGATCAGTCTTTTTTTCCTATCTGTTTTTTTCCTCTTCTTAGGAGTATGCCAAGATGATCTATATTCTGCAGTCGTACTGCATCATCTCGGCTGGGGTGCGTATCACTTGCTCCAACCAGACAGGACAAGGCAAACGCAGCACCATCCTGAGCACCAGCGGCAGCCAGACCACGAGAGACAACATAGGAGCCATCTTTGGACCCAAACAGGTACAGGATCACAACATCAAACAGTTCTGTCTGCTCGAGGGGGAGACATGACTACGTCATTTTAATATAGAAATGCTTTCAGATTGGGTTGCGATGTCTGTTTAAGTAGTGTGTGTTGAACTTTTAGTGTATTTGAAATGTTTTGTTTTCTTCATTTTGTTTTAATTTATTTTATTTTTTATTACTGGCCTTGTAAAAAGGGCACTGATGCAAAATAGACATAGTCTCAGTCAGTCAAACTTATATATATTTTTTTTTTAAACTTTGGTAAGATTATATAACAACCTTGTTGTTTTGTGTTTTCAGCTGCAGAGTCTGCTGCCCTTCAAGCAGGTCTCTCCTACAGAGAACATCAAGGAGGACTATGGATTGAGTGGTGCAGAACTACCCCCAGATCTCTTTACGTGGGTGAACCTATAGTGTACAATCTGCTCCTTTTGGAGTCTCCTCTGGCTGTCTGTTTTCCTCATTCAAGTCTATGACTACTTTCTCTCAATGCTAGTATTGAGTTGTACAGTGTGCACTACTCATAGGTGACGTAATAGAGCATTCACACTGTTTCTAAGATGGTGCGATTCAGAGAAACTGTCTAAATGTGTTGGTTTGTGGTGTAGCATCACTGGGTTTATATCGCGAGGAGACCATGGTGTTGGGAGAAGCGCCACGGACAGGCAGTTCTTCTTCATTAACAACCGACCATGTGATCCCACGAAGGTAAAAGTGCTGAAATATTTTGAACGAGGATTTTAGTCACAATAGTTTTTCATGTTTCTGGCTGCGTTCAATCCAGAGTTTTTCCTGCTTTTAACAGGTGATCAAAGTTGTGAATGAAGTGTACCACATGTACAACCGACATCAGTATCCATTTGTTGCATTAAACATAGCCGTGGCTTCAGGTAATACAATAGCTGCATGAATACATTTCTTACATTTAAGAGTTCCCCGTTAATTTATATACAACTCAGAATTAAATTGGATTTAAAATGTTAGTTTTGAGAGATAACACCGCCAAGTAAAGATGTTATGCTTAAGAAGCTCTCTGTGGTCTGTCTTTTGTTGTTCCAGAATGTGTGGATGTGAACGTCACTCCGGACAAACGTCAGATCTTTCTCCACGAGGAGAAGTTGATGCTGGCCATCGTCAAGAGCTCTCTCATTGCCATGTATGAGGCTGGAGTCAACAAGATCAGCTTAAGCAGCATGACCTTCCCCACCAACAGTAAGCAGCCAACATACTACATAAATAAAATACATTTTACAAATGAAAGTGTTTTTATGTAAGAATAAATTTTTTCTGTTGGATTTGTATATTACATTCATATATTGTGCAGTTTTGTGCTTGCTTAATACACAATGTGGTTTTAACATCTACAAATCTTCTTTTCAATTCTGCTGTCCTTGTAGATTCCCTCAAGGCAGTACAGTCATCATCCCAGTCAGAAAGATCTCTGGAGGTTCCATGTGCCGAGAACGTTCTGGAAGTGGCAGACAATTCCGACTGTGTTCTCCAGAGTCCTAAGTCAACTCTTAACCTGGGGTGCCTGAAAGCAGCTTTCTCGTTAAACCAGAGCAGCGAGACAAAGGCTAACAGCGCTGCTGCTCCGAGCAGTGGCCCTAAACAAAAGACACTTCAGTCTTTCTTTCAGGGTCCAGAAAGGGACCAGACTCAAAGATCCTTGTCTTCTTTAAATTCCCCAGGAGAGGTTCCTACGTGTTCCCCTGCAGGGAGCTCCGTACTGGACGGGTTCCGGTACGGCAGGACACCGGACATCGATGCCGACTCCGGATTCTCCACTACAGCAACCCCAGATAGCCTATGTGGTCCGGGGTCAGAGGTCAACTCTCCTGACCTCGACGACCCCAGGATTAAAAACGAGACGTTTGGCATTTCGCATTTCAACGAGGTCCACAGCGTTCCTAAGCTTTTGCGGACGGAATCACATCTCTCCACTGCAGACATTACCATGAGCCCGGAGGCTAAGAAAGTCAAAATGGAGGATTATCACTTTACCTCGGAGAAGAAAGCCTCCGCCGTCCTGAAAGCTCGTTCTAAAAGACCTTCAGGCTCCAAAGTAGACGCCCCCTCTGTCTGTGTCCCAAAGAAGGCTGTCCACATGCAGTTCTCAGTGAGCCAGCTGGCTCAGAGAATGAAGAGGCTGGAGGAGCAGCAACAGAGACTGAGGGCCAAAGACAGTCTCCTCTACAGACGCTTCAGAGCCACGATCAGCCCCGGGGAGAACCAGAGTGCAGAGGATGAGCTGAAGAAGGAGATATGGTGGGCATTATTGCATTATATTGATAATGTTATTTAAGACATGGTAAAGAGATGTATGTCATTGTTAATGATGCTAGTGGAATACATGGTATTTGATAGAGGCATTTATGGTATAGTTTTGTGAGTACTCATTGATAGGGACAGATAATATGTGTGTCTTTCATAATTAATCGAACATTTAAGAAGTTGATTGTAAATTCCAGATTTCAATACACAAATTTGACTAGGAAGAATGAACTATTAAGTATTAAGTATCAATACTACTAAGTATTAACATATTAATTATCCATAATGTTTGAACTATTGTACCATTTGTTTGATACGATCCCTCTCTTACTCATAACAGTAAGGACACGTTTAAAGACATGGAGATCATCGGGCAGTTTAACTTGGGCTTTATCATCACCAAGTTGAACTCTGACCTCTTTATGATCGACCAACATGCCACGGACGAGAAGTACAACTTTGAGATGCTTCAACAACACACTGCGTTGCAAGGGCAGAAACTCATAGTGTACGAAACCTCACCTATTCACAATAAGATCATAGTCTGTGAATATGTTACATATTTAGTTTATTAAATACATTCAAAATTGGTATTTTAACGTATTCTTTAGCATTTTAATAAACTAGTCTTACATATTTAGCTAGCACCAAGTGTAAAGACTTTTTATATTAAAATTTTTTGTTTTCAGACCGCAGAATCTTCACCTGACAGCAGTCAGTGAGAATGTACTGATGGAAAATCTAGAGATCTTTCGAAAGAACGGCTTTGATTTTCTTATTGATGAGGATGGTAAGAAGACTGAACCATAATTGAATTTGCTGTTTAATAATGACCTTTGTTGCAGACTGTAGCACAAAGTATAAATAGTAATTCAGGTAAAACATATTGAAAGATGATGTTGAATTTTTAAATTGTGTTCTAAACACAACTCTAAATGTAATTCAATAAAACAGTGGAAATTATTGCGGTTCAAAATTAAACAACTTAAAAAATAAAAAAATGAAAGTAACAGGTTTGTTACTGTTTTTAATGTAGTTTCTGCCTCTACTGTTGTGTTTGTTTTTACAGCTCGGGTGATGGAGCGTGTCAAGCTGGTGTCCCTACCAACCAGCAAGAACTGGACATTTGGCCCCTCAGACATTGAAGAGCTTATCTTCATGTTGAGTGACAGCCCAGGAGTTCTGTGTCGGCCTTCTCGTGTCAGACAGATGTTCGCCTCTAGGTCTTGTAGAAAGTCGGTTAGTGCTACTGATAACTATTACTAATCATTTACCTGCATTTTTATGGGAGATATTTGTATACAGAATATGAATGTGAAGTCAATTAAGAACATTGTGTGAGCGAAGTGCCTTACCTTGGTTGCCTGTGCTTTTGTCTCCCCCCTCAGGTGATGATCGGTACTGCTCTGAGTGTCAGTGAAATGAAGAAGCTTGTGGTTCACATGGGGGAGATTGAACAACCATGGAACTGTCCTCATGGCAGACCCACCATGAGACACCTGGCCAATCTGGACATGATCTCGCAAGACTGAAGATAGACAGATATTGTTGGAATGTGCCTTTATATATATATATATATATATATATATATATATATATATACGTATATATATGTTTATATAATATTAGTGTTATTGTGGTTCTTCACGATAAAACCAGTAGTTTAGCTCTACTGTATGTGTTCTTGTCTAATATTTTATTTTTACAATAGACAATTGATGCACATATGCTCTGTATATCTCTAAATAAACAACTTTTTTTTTTACTGATTATTTAAATGAAGTAATTGGAACACATTTATATGATCATTTCTGATTCATTCGTATTATATAGTTAGCTACTGAATAGAAATGTTTCACTCGAATTTGCTTACCTTTTATTATGTTCAAAGATCATATTTTGACCCTCCAGTGGTCCCGTACCAACGCTTAGCACGCGCCTCCGTTGCTAAGGAGAAAATGTTTACGGAAAAGAAACTTCCTAAATAAAACACAACTTAACAGTAGGACTGTCAGTTGGCTACTGCAACAATGGCTAAGGGGGATAAAAAGAAAAAAGTTGAGAAATCGGCATCGTTTTCCAACGCTTCCGCAGATAGTTGTATATCTGTGCCACATATTGTAGACGCAGGGTTGGGACAGGAGACTGAGTTGATTACAGCCGCTGTCTCGTCGCAACATCAACTCACAGAGAAAGAATTGGAGAAAAGTCCCAATGAATTCCACGAGACCCCTCTTCTGTCTAGCATTATTGTTCAGAGGTAAAACGTATCACAATTTATTTTATTCAAGTACAATTTCATTGCTTGTTGCATTTCCCCTTTATGGATACATATATTAATACTGATTACACTAATTGAAAAGCTAGCTAAGAACAAGCATTTCTCAACACAGGTACGAAGGAGAAAAATATAAAGATCAATTTCACGGTGAAGGTGTGGTTTATTTTCAAGGAGGACATGTCTACAAAGTAAGCTGGCAACATGCAACACCGTGAGACTGCGTATTTTATTCCACGTTAAAGTAAAAAAATTTAAATATATTTATATTTATTTTCTATTAGGGTATGTTTTCAGAAGGAGTTATGCAAGGGCATGGCGTCTACATATGGGCAGATGGAACAAAATATGAGGTAAACAAACTTACATTATTATTTTTATTTGATTTATTTATACAGGAGTAACCGACTGAGACAAGGTCTCTTTTCCAGCAATGCCCTGCTTAAGACAGAATAAATATGAATTAGAATATGAATATGAATTGAACAAATATGAATTACAATTAAACAAACATGCAGGAAAAAAAAGCAAATAATAAAAATGTGTTACAATATGTAAGTTTCAACCAAAACATAAACAAGAACTCTTCAACTCCCAAATCCTCCAACAAAATGTTAGATTTTTCATCAAACAACAAACAATGATCACATCAAAAGAAATATGTATTAAATGTGCAATCAGCATCATAAATATCAACTCACATTAGCCCTTTTTTTTACAGGGAGAGTTTACTGCCAATGTTGCTTCAGGCCATGGAACATACACCTGGACAGATGGAAGTTGCTACAAGGGAGAGGTGTACCACGGTATCCGCAATGGGATCGGAACGTTCAGGTTTGCCGATGCCTCTGCAGCATACCGGGGGCAATGGCACCAAGGCAAAAAACATGGAAAGGTATAGATCAAACATCAACATCGACAAACAAGGGGTCAACTCCTATGAATATTATTTTAGAATGACATTTATCTTTTTAATTTTTTTTAAATGTATTTATGATTACTGTTATTAGGGCACAATCTACTACAACAAAGATGAGACATCATGGTATGATGGAGACTGGGTGAAGAACATCAGAGAGGGATGGGGAACAAGATGGTATGTGACTAATGGGGACTACCTTCCTGGACATAGATCAGGCTTAGCCCTAGACTAGATCTCACTGCCAATGGAAATTCTTCACTGAAAATGTTTTTTAGTCCGGGACGAGGCTTAATCTATGTCTGGGAAACCAGCCCATTATGTTGAAAGGTATGGATTACACAGGACAGTGTGGTGGTGTCAAAACGTTTGAAGCAATGCTTACTAAGCAAGTCAAACAATGCAAATCCTACAACAGAGATACAATCACACATAACATGTAGAAAGAAGGTATACATGTTGAGACACTTGTGATTATAATCCCATTTTATCCCATTTGAAAAAGGGGGGTGAAATCAATCCATGTTGTATCGTATTGTATTTTTGTTGTATTTTCTCTTATTATTTTATTGGTCTTTTGTTCTCTTCCTTGTATGTTTCTGCTTGCCTTGTGTAAAGCACATTGAAATTGCCGCTGTGTATGAAATGTGCTATACAAATAAAATCGATTGATCGATTGAAATTCTTTCTTATGCTAAAACTTTGAAAAGCTACCTCTCCGGTAATGTGTATGAGGGAGAGTGGAGAAACAACCAGCGTCATGGGGAGGGGAGGATGACATGGCTGGAGCTGGGCCAGCAGTACAGTGGGACGTGGGAGAACGGCGTTCAGGTACACTGGAGGAGGCTCGTAGTTATCATTATTGTCATTATTATAATTATTTATTTATTTATCATTATTATTATTATTATTAAATTTTTTTATTGCGATTATTATCATTATTATTATTCTTATTATAAAATGTATTATTTTATTATTATTATCATCATTATTATTATTATTATTATTATTGTTATTATTATTATTTATTGTCAGTCTTTAGAGTCCATTAAAAACATACAGACAAAATGCAGTAACATACAGTACCAGTCAAAGGCTTGGACACCCTTTTCCATTCGCTTCAATGGGAAAGTGTGTCCAAACTTTTGACTGGTGCAGTACATAAAGAAGTAAACACCTATTCCTATATTATGCTATATTATGTAGCTCACTTACTGAGTAATATGCCAGGGGATATATTCGTTGTTCTTTCTTGTGCGGTTGTTAAGACATTATATTCTGCTGTTCACAGCCACACATAGTGGTCATATTACTGGAATAAGGTGTAATATCTGTCTTAATTTAACATTTTAGAGGTTTTGTTAAGAAATTTTATTTTTAGCTACACATGGGATAGCATCATTAGACAGGGCAAGTCTCATTTCGCTCTCAGGAGTTACTTTTAACTGAAGAGTCTTATAGTGGAGGTTGAATGTGTGTGTTATTGGTGTCTTCTCCGCTATGTGTCTGTCAGCACGGACAAGGCACCCACACCTGGTTCCTGAAGCGTGTCTCGGGCTCCCAATACCCTCTCAGGAACGAGTACCGAGGTCAGTTTGTCCAGGGTCTGAGGCACGGGCACGGCAGCTTCTACTACGCCAGCGGAGCGCTTTACACAGGGCAGTGGAAGAACAACCAAAAACATGGACTGGTGAGACTAACACACTTACACTTCATCAAAAAATTCAAACTGACAGTTTTTAAATTTGTAGAAGAGGTTATATTTACCTTATTCTTTCGCAGCAAAGTTTACTCTTAATAAATACATCACTTATTAAAAAAAATGCATGTCAATGTATTTTGCTTATTTTCGTTGGTTAGTGCTGTATATGTTTCCTTGTAAAGAATGGATACCATGAGAATATGTGATGTTATAGGGGAAGTTCATTTTCAAAAACGGGCGCGTGTTTGAGGGCGAGTTTGTGGACGACCACATGGAAGAGTTCCCTTCATTCTGCTTAGACGGCTCCAAATCTCCTGACCTGAGTGGGATAAGAACACACACCCCTCGTCTCGAAGATGGTATTACACAAACACACACATTTCATTACAGTAACAGACCGAGAGAAAGAGAGAGAGAGAGACAGTTAAAGTTAGTGGTGTATTCTTCTTGTAGGTGTATCTTTGAGAGAAAGTGAGATAGTTAAAGTTGGTGGTTGATTCTTGTTGTAGGTGTTTCTCCCAGAAAAACCTCGCTCAAGGATACGACCACACTTGGTCCTGACATGGTTCTGGACATTGACACTCTGTTGGAGAACATTCCCGAGAGCCAAAGAGACACCGAGCGCAAACAGGTTTGGTTTCTGACAACAAATCAGCATTGTAATTTGTGTCATAAATTCAGACAATTCTAGCTTAGCCATATCAGTGCCAGAAATAGAATCACTCCCAATTCTGCTCTAACTCCATCACTTAAATTCATTTTTGTATTTACAACTCTGTACAATGTGCAATGTCTGTGTGCCCTTCTCTTTGTTTACATGTGTGTATGTACAAACGTGTGTATACTGTTTGTCTATTTCAATGTGATGTGTTTGTGTGTGTGTGTGTGTGTGTGTGTGGACTGTTTGTCTCTTTGAATGTGATGTGTGTGTGTGTGTGTGTATGTGTGTGTGTATGTGTGTCCAAACCAGGTGGAGTTTGCGGTGCTGAGGCACATAGCGGAGCTGAGGTCCATCTATAGTTTCTACAGCAGCTTGGGCCACAGACAGTCACCAGACAACACCTTCCTGCTTTCCCGAATGCAGTTCTGGCGCCTCCTGAAGGACTGTGGCGTCCACCTTCACGGTGTCACTCTGGCTCAGGTCGACCGCTTCGTCTCGGGTGAGAGGGGTGGGGCGGGGGGGGCTAGACAACCATCACAACACTTGAATGAGAATGAAACCAACCTCAAAGTGATGTACAAAAAAAGAGGTTTCCCAACGCTAGTCAAACCACAGTATTGAAACAGTATTTTAGGCTGGGCAAAGATAAAGGGGGGGGGGGGGTCCAGTGTGTCTGCCCACAAGCCTGAAAACACACCTATTGGTTGGCTCAGAGGCTATGAGTGGATATCCAGGGTTATTGATGTGGTGCATTTAAATGTATGTCTGCACAGTGGTCCTGTGTACTTCAGAGGACGTCTCTCCACTGGAGATCCACTCTCCGTTCAGCACCATGCTCCTCCGCAGGTTCCTCAGCTGCATAGTCATCCTGGCCTACCACACCTACCACAACGAAATACACACGGAGTAAGAGAATGCACGGTCTTAGCGTGACAAAATACACCACAGAGAGATAATGTAAGAAAACACAACGCAAAGACATAGCGTAAGAAAACATACCACAGAAAGATAATGTAAGAAAGCCTACTGCAATGACAGAGTAAGAAACCATACCACAGAAAGATAATGTATGAAAGCCTACTGCAATGATAGAGTAAGAAACCGTACCACAGAAAGATAATGTAAGAAAACACAACACAAAGAAATAGCGTAAGAAAACATACCACAAAGACATAGCATAAGAATCATACCGCAGAAAGATAATGTAAGAAAACACAACACAAAGACATATCATAAGAATCATACCACATAAAGATAATGTAAAAAAACCTACTGCAATGACAGACAGTAAGCAAAGCCAGTAAAGACATTGAGCCTACATCCAATGCCATAGGAGGCACAGAGACGAGAGAGCATTTAAAGCTGTCATGAAACAAAGGGTTGCAGAGAAGCCACTACTGATTCCTATTACAGATACAGTGTCAGAATATGAATGAGCAGCCATCTTATAGCTGTGTTACATTTTAATCTCAACTCCTCTTGTTTTGTCCCAGGTCATCTAACAATGTCCTGGTGGCCTGTTTTACTAAGCTAATGACTGACAACCTCATCCCCCACGCAAAGCATGTGAAAGGTATTATCCTACAGACACAAACACTGTTTTCCTGTTTTACCAGTAGTCATCTTACTTTTTCTTACTTAATTCTTTTTATGGAAATTTGAAAATTTGTGTGCGTGTCGAGGTACACGTTCGCAGACATGCAAACGCAATGCCTGTTTCCCCCATAGCCACCTTATTACTGTAATATAATACTATTATAATAAAAATGATAATATGCAGTTTGTGCATCGCTCTGCTTGCCCTCTTCCTCTTTGTACAGGGCCTCTCTTTTCCATCCGTGTCCATGGTATAGTCGCTGTCAACTACATCGATCGGTGCTGGGAGATTTACCAGTCTTTCTGCAAGCCCAACCCAGCCCCTCTGCGTGACCTCACCATGACCTGCAGACAGTTCGTATGGATGTGCAAGGTAAACATCTTACAGTGGCAGAGGCAAATAGGGAGATATGTGACAGTCAAGGGTCAAGGGTCAAAAAGAGCGACACGGGAAACTTTTTTTTTTACTTTACATGCTTGTAATCAATATGCATTTAGGATAACCATGCCCTCAATTTCAAGCAACTATGTTTAACAATAACATTTGTGATCTCCCTGAGAGTGATATAAATAAAATCAATAATAGTAAATAATACATTTAAAATGAATTAATTATTAATGCAACAACAAATGTTTTCTAAGGTAGAAATAGACATCTACAATGTAAAGTTGGATGCTAAACTGTGGTTTATTTGTGTGCGTGTGTGTATGTGTGTGTTTGTGTGTGTGCCCCATGCAGGATCTGGTCCTGGTAGATGCTCACCTGACTGCAAGGAAACTGCTGGAGATCATGTTTGCAGAGAACGGTGCTACCCGTAAACTCCCCAGCAACAACCTCAATCTGGAGGTCAACTTTGTGGACAACGACTCTACCCGTGAACTCTCCAGCAACAACCTCAATCTAGAGGTCTCACTATATTCACTAATGGACATCACATTCATATATAAATACATTTATCATCCAGTAGTGAACCTTTGTGTTATTTTTCAACAAAGAAGAAGGCAGTTCAGTTTCTATAAGACTTACAAAATTAAATCTGAACAATGTAAAAGTCTGGGCCAAATATACAATACTATATATTGTATATATTACTTATATATATATATATATATATATAATATATAATATATATATAAT
>JAVQIZ010215543.1:0-16855 GCA_036023535.2 Galaxias brevipinnis
CACACACACACACACACACACACACACACACACACACACACACACACACACACAGACACACACACACACACGGGTGACCAAAACAAGCTGACAGGGAGGATACAGAGCACGGCCTGAGAGACAGGAAGCCACTGGCTGCAGATGGCCGACAGGAGGACTTTGGGGTCCGAGTGACGGGCGTCCCTGGCCATTAGCTTCACTCCTAGCGACGCCACCATCTTCTCCACCTTCTCCTTGTCCCTGTAGGGGGACAACACGACAGGGGCGGTGTCACGGCCCAGAGGCCCGGGGACAGACACCGGTGTGATATATATATGGGGGTGGCTGTCAGATACCTCCTGGTGACGACAGCATCGTATAAGCTCCACAGGTTGTCCAAGACCAGCTGCACAAAGAGCGGCTTCTTCCCTTTCGCCTGGGGGAGGGAGGAAGAGAAACCAAGATGGTAAAAAAGCACAGGAAAATACAAATCACAAAAGGCTCCGGCCCTTCTGTGGCTCCACTGGATGGGTAAAATGAATCGCATTCAAGCGGCAACCCACTTTTCAAAGGCTCTCAAAAATAGTGTATTGAGGGGGGAGTTAAAAACTGACAACCTGTCCACAATAGAGGCAGCTAAAAGGGGGTCAGAATCCTTCAGTGAGAGTGAGAAAGAGTGATAGAGAAAGAGAAAGAGAGGGGGAGAGAGAGAGAGAGAGAGAGAGCGAGAGAGAGCGCATGAGAGCCTCTGGGCCTCGGTTGGTAGACAGATAATGTTCCAGCTTTGAAAAGCTTCATCATCGACACAAAGAGACAAGTTAGACCCTATCATTAGGCAAGTTAGGAAGGCTTTATGTAACTCCTCTGCATGCCGTCTCACTCCAACACCCACATTCACTCACACACAAAAACGCACACACGCACGCACGCACAGAGGGTCAAAGTGGAGGTCAAGCTGTCCAGCCCATGACCTCCAGTGCACGGCTCCCTGGGTAAAAAGCTCTCCTCTGTTGCACTATTGACCCTTGATGTCGGTGAGAGTGGACCATGGCTTAAGTAAGCGGTGGGCCTCTCAACAGCTACCCCAGCGGGCCCATTGTGCCTCCTCCACTCCTCTGGCCTCTGACTAGACACAAATACCCTGCCAGCTTTGTTAGGCCCTTGTCTATAGACTGACCATCAATGGGAGAGAGTGAAGGTCAGCCAGGCCCTGGGTATTGATGGGCCCGGTTCCCAGGCCAGCCGACACACACACACACACTCGACTGGCCGTCTTTGGAAGGCCGGGGACCATTGATCCATCCGTCACGCAATCGATGGGATAATGGATCGGTCGGGGGAATAATGACATATGACAACCGGCGTGATTGAAAAGAATAGACCAAGAGGAGTCCCTCTCAACACTAATGTATAACCCACCAGAACACAGCCGCGCTCTCCATCGGGCACCACACTCCTCCCCCCCACCTCGTAGGACGAGCCCATCCAGTCCCACGCTGGCGGGAGCAGCGAGCCTAATGCACCCCGTGCTGGGTCAAAGCAGCACGGCTGTGCCGAGTGGGAGGCCGGCTCGGGTGCGCTGGCGGACCCGTAATGGCTCAGAGCGGAGTCCATTACCGCCTCGCAGCCGCACACTCTGCATTCATTAACGTCCCAAATGGCACTTAACAAACAACGGACCGGAAATGGAACAGGCGTATGCATTCTCACTGTCAAATGTGACACCTTGGAGAGGGACACACACACACACACACACACACACACACACACACATACACACACACACACACACACACAGACACAGACACACTGGCGTTCTCCAGAGCCAAAAGTGGGACACACACACAGACACACACACACACACACACACACACACACAAGGGATAATGACTGGGCAAACACGACCACCCATCCATATGTGCACACTATATCAAAAATTCACTCCGCCTGTCAGACAAATACCTGTGCCTTGAGGAATTTGACACTGAGGTAGGCCACAAGCCAGCGGAAGGAAAGGGAGAGGGAGGAAGAGGCAGGCAGGACCAACAGCTAAAACGGCCGAGCCAGAGGTGACTCGACAGGACAGCTGAATCTCTAATCTCCCTCAGATACAGTCATCTCCCCTTGCCGTGTGGGGGAGCGGCCCTAAGAGCGCTATTGATCCTGGAGGTCCCATGACAGTCCATTGCAACACTGAACCACTTGAGACTACACTCCCATCATCTGAAGCTACTCGTTCCTCATTCAGTGTGACTGTGGTTGATAGGGTGGCGGTGCGTTACGAGGTCTTCCGCACTTTTTGGTTAGAAGGGAAAAAAGGAACTAGGATCAGTATGGTCACATTACATTGGATCTGCAGGCAATACCTGAGCCCCCTTCATGATCTTCTTGGCCTTAGCGTTGAGGTAGAAATCGCCCCACAGAGTCTTGAGAAGCACCTCGGACCGGATGCCCATCTTCTGGCTGTAGATGTGGGCAAACTGCTGGATGCTACAAACAAAAGAGAAAGAGTACACAACAAGACGATCGCTTGTCCAGTCACGTTGTTCCTCTTCTTTGTTGTTTAAAAAGGCATTCAGTAAGCATTCCCCTCTATTACCAACGCTCATGTCAGGATGCCTTCATTGTTTTTCTAAGTGGGCCTATTAGTAAAATTGTTCCCAAATGTACGCTTTTTGACTACATAACAATGTATTTCAGTGAACCAGAGTAAACATTTGATTTGTTTACATCTTCACTTCCCTTTTTCCATGACAAATGAGAGTCTTGGGCTCCTGCAAAGGCTGTCTGTCGTGACTTATTGGGGTTATTAATAGATCCCAGCAATCGCTGGGACACAGCTGCTCTCAGAACTAGGTCTCCTCATTACACAGACAACTACCTATATTCCTCTTTGATGTAGTGGAAATTAGTACTTCACATACGAAGCTGCACAATGTCATGAAAGATGAAATACCTAGCACGATATGAGAGACATAGCAATCAAAAATGGAACATAACAAATATAGCATACATAGGAAATTCAATGTAGGGGAAGTTCAATCCAATTCAAAATGATTGTCTCAGATGTCAAACTTCACTTGAATCCAGGAGTTATGTATATAGAAGCATTACAGACCCTTACCATATCAGAAGCATTACAGTATACTTTGCTCTGTTTACAGTACATCTGAATGCAATATACATTTCCTAAATGTAGAGCCCCATCTAGTGGACACAATTGTTGCAAACAAAGTAACGATTTAAATTAATGAAAAAGTGATATCCTATTCTTCTATAATGTTATCTTCTATTTATTTGGTTTCATAAACAAACACAAGACAGAACATACCTGAAGCCCCAGCCATCTATTGCACTGGAAAAAACAACATTTCCCTGGTCAGGAGAGAAGTAGAGGTGGGAGTCATCTGTCTCCTCCAGCCCAGCGCTCCAGTCATAAACCTGCTCTCCCCCTGGATTCTCCACGACACCCCCAGTGACCTCACTCTCTCGCTCTTTCTCTGCTCTCTCTTCTTTCTCCGCACGCTCCTCCAGTACTTTGGATGTAAACAGAGCTCCTGTCACTGCGTTTACCTGCAAATGTATTCATCCATATATTAAATATGTGAAGCTATTTGGTTTCAGTCAAAGCAAATCTTAACACAAAAGAAGAATGCAAATGCCCCACCTTTTCTAGAATTTTCTGTAAGTGTGCATAAGCTTCCTGAGAAGTGAGTTTTAGCTCCAGAATCAGTCTGTCGATCTTGTTAATGACCAATACAGGTCTGATGTTTTCTAGCCAGGCCTGCCGCAAAACCGCCTGAGTCTGAATACACAGACAAACACCACAGAAACAGTCACACAATAGAGCAGGTCACAGACAGAATTTCAAACTATATTGTTCGCAAGTGGCAAAGACAGTAGTCATAGTACAAAAAATCTATACCTGTGGACAGACTCCCTCCACTGCATCAACAATAACGATGGCGCCATCACACAACCTGACAGCAGTAGACACCTCAGAGGAGAAGTCCACATGGCCAGGAGAGTCAATCAGGTTTAACAGGAAGTCCTTGTCACCTGAGTGACAAATGATGGATTTGTTATAGAGCCATTCAATGTTATGTATCTGTATAAAGGAACTGTTTGAGACAGTTTTTTATTTTTTTACAGTTGCTCTAGAAGTCTTACCAACTGCATAGTGCAAAGAGATAGCACTGGACTTCATAGTAATTCCTCTGATCTGCTCATCTTCCCTGCTGTCTAGGTACCTCAGCTAAGAGATGAAGGCATCACATGTTCAACAACTCAAGTAGGCGCTGATTGAGGACCTGCAAAACTTAAACATGACTTAATAACACAAACAATTGATAAGAAAGATATTTTACATACAAACCTTTCCTGCTAAGCGATTGGATATTATACCATTGCTTGCTACTAAGCAATCTGCCAAAGTTGTTTTGCCTGCAAAGATATATGGTGGATGAATACTATTATGTCAGTCTACCCTGTATAAGTAAATACATGCAAATGTACAGAGTAAAGAGGACTGCAGTAGCATCAGTTTAAACACCATGGGCTAAAGACTGAAAGCGAATGTTACTTTGAAACTCACCATGATCAACGTGCGCTAGAATGCACAAATTCCTAATGTTTGCAGGTTTTCTCTGCAGGGCGATTATCTTGTCTAAGCTGGTGTGTCCCATTGTGTTTGATTGCCTTGATTTCAAAGGAAATGTCATTTTAAATGTGCAAAAGTTTAGTTTACTTTAACAACTGGGTAAAGAAGACATAGCTTCCCTAGCGTGCAGCGACTTGGCTAGATACTTCTTCATGAACCCCATACAAAAGTCCACCATATCACTATGAAAGCTCTGAGTAGTGTATTCACATCACAGTATTATTGGATTGACAGGTGAACTTTCGTTGTTCAAAGTGGCTAATGTAATATTAGCCCAACCGGTTGAATGATGGAAAGCCCTTAGATGTAGCACTGTAATACTAATAACACATTTTTACACATGAATTTACTCGCTAAGTAACATCACACACTATGCTGTAAGGTTATATATATGCTAATTTATTTGAATGCATGAAAATACTATGAAAAATACGTTCACTGAACAACCATGTGAAGACTCACTCACGTTGTTTTTCCGGAAGTTTACGTATTACGTTTGTTACGCAGATTCAGCACGCTACGTCGTTACATAGAATGACGCTCAACGGTTGCTTAGATACAAGTTGCTTCCATAGTAACAGAACTGCATAGTTTTCGGAGAAGTGAAGTATAACGTAACTGTGTAGCTTGGGTTTGTCGGCAACAGCACCCGTAAAAATAGCTCGCAGCCGAAGATACCATGAAAAAGCTATGCATATGTGAGATCTGCAGCTGTGGGTAAGGCGTTTATGTTTTGAATATAAAACTAAGCGTCAGGAGACAATACAATGTTGCTAGCTATCGATGCATTATTGCGTAAAACTGTTTGCATGCTGTGTTGTTCACGATACCAGCTAACGATCAATTAGTAAGCACTAAGCAAAACCAAAACAAAAGCAACATTTCAACTGTTTCGAATGACGAGTCAGTTATTGCAGTCAGCATGAACATGAATGGTCTATAAGAACTAGTTGTAACGACCCTTCAGTGTTACGCTGACACTCCCTTGAAGAGATAAGGCCCTTGGATACATGCTGAGACAAACCCATGATATATTTGACTTTGACATTTAATTTCGCAGTTAATAGATGGTGTTTAATTTTATTTTTTTTAACTTATTTTTTTGACTCAACACTGTCTTTCCCTAGGCGCCACCGCTGTCCTCACAGGCCTACCGCTTTGCATAGGGAGGGGAAGAACTCATCATGTCTCCTGACTGAGTACACCGAAAAATACCCAACCTATGGAAACTGCCCGCCTCCTCAGAGCATGAAACCCAAGCCTGTGGATCATGGTGACAGGGGCAAAATGGATGGAGGGACAACATTTAAGTAAGATAATTAACTCAGGGCAACACCTGATGCACAGTCTTAAACAACACCTGATACACAGTCTAAAACTGTACTGCTTAAATTTCCTCACATTGTCTCCCCCCTCTTTCTCTCTCTCTCTCTCTCTCTCTCTCTCTCTCTCTCTCGCTCTCGCTCTCTCTTTTTGCTCATTAGGTCAGACTTCATCCCCTACAAGGTGACTCGGCGCCTTGGTCACCAGCAGGCAGAATACAAACCAATGCCCGGGAAGTTTGAAACGGGAACGACCTACAAACAGGACTATAACCCCTATGATGTTAAACCCTTTACTGCAGCCAGACCTAAGGAAAGTGCTAAAGCAGTGGCTGGCAAACTGGACACTGTCCCCACCTACACCGGTGAAGTATTTATATGGCTTTTATCCTGCCTTTTTTTTATTGATAAATGTTAGTGATATTTGCCCATACTCTTTTTATAGGGGTGTTTTTCATTTATTTATTTGGTTGTATCATTATCACCATGTATGGATTTTTTTTATTGACAACATAAGAATTTGTCTTCCAGAGGACTTCAAACAGTGGGCGATCTGCAAGCGGGAGCTCACCAAGCCAGACATGTCTTTCCACCCTCCCTCAGTCAAGTTTGGGGGTGCAACCACCGTCCAGGATGACTTTATTGGTCAAAGCCAGGCACCCAGAGAGAGCTTCAAGCCCCCCAGCGTTCCTAAGCTCTACGAGATACCCTTTGACGGAGTGACCAGTAACCAGTTGACATACACGCCCCATACTCTGGAAAAGCGCTATGTGAAGCCTGCTGAGGTATATAAGCCAAGCACCCAGCCCCTCCAGGACCTCACCACCAACCGCAGAGACTTCCAGGGCCTGCCAGGAACGGTGCCCAAGAGCTACAAGCCCAATCGTGCCAAGGTACACGACGACTCACTGTGACTCAGAGAGATAACTTGCTCAATGTGAAGGTCCTATAAAACATGTTCAAAGACCATTGTTATTATTTTCAGGGCCTATTTTGACTTTTTACTGTATTTCTCTATTCCTAGCTGTCGTCTGACGTGCCTATCGAAAGCAGCACTGAGTTTACAGAGCATTTCAAGGAGTGGCCAGTCAGTCTGCCTCAGCTCCACCAGTTTGACCAGTATGTCTGCCCAACAGAACACATGAACTTGAGCACCACCTCAGCTGCGGACTACGTCGTACACAACGTCCAGCCCTTTGTCTCTGCCAAGCCTTTCTTCAGGCCTACCAAGTCAAGTATTCCCTTCCAGGTACAGAAGGCCTGTGGCCATAGTGATTCTATTGTATTGGGAAACAAATAACCCCACCACATGCTATGTCAACATGTTAGGCATTCTCCAGGCGAACTTCAGCTCCTGTGTTCATGACTGCTATTGTTGTACTGTAATGTCTTCCGCCTGACTATGGTCTTTTCACTATCAGTCCTGTCCTCTTGTGATATTTTACTGCCTGCACAATGGTCAACAATGCTGAGATTGTTCACGTCCATACTGTATGTAACCTGTACCTCAAGAAACCTAGGAGTTGCATGGCATGTCATTGAAGGTGGCTTGTATTTTGTTTCCAGGGCTGCACTACCACGAAAGACGACTTCCAGCCACCAGTAATTACACAGAGGCAGGTCTTGATCAAGAAGCCAGTGGAGCTGGCACGAGCCACCGGAAAGATGGACTCCCTCACCACATTCCAGGTTGATATAGTTAGACAAATCTTTTTAGCCCTTGTAGTAATGTCTGTTAATTTTTTTTATTTTGTTTTATTTTGTTTTGTTTTCACAATAGAGAGCACTATGGGTTCCCACTGGTTAAAACATGGTTGAAAGAAAGTCCATTATCCTCTGTTCTCTTAATATTTTGTTCTCTAGGCCCACTACACACCTCACGTGCTGCAGCCCAACATCAGCTTCAAGCCTAGCAACAAGCCGATGAGATCTGAGGTCCCTATGGAAGGTGGAACCTTCTACAGCACGGAGTTCACCCCCAAGCAGTAGGTCCCATACAGCTGTCAATGAATGAGCACGAATCAGAAACGGCCTCTTTGAGAGTTGGTTTCACATAACTTTCCAGAATTTCTTGTGTTAGATCATCTAAGTTTGTGTTTCATAATGTCCCTGCAGGATCATTGTGTGCCCAGCCAGTTTCAAGTCTCCCCGAGGCTATGTTTATGAGGACAGTGATGAGAGTGGCCACAAGTTCTTCAGGAAGGTGTCTTCAATAGAGGATGGTGCCCACGGCGTCCCTCTGCAGAAAGCTGTGGCAGTTCAGTAATAAACAAAGACTGAAGGCCTTTTACCTCCAATCGCTCCTGATTGATTATTATTGTGTATTTACCTGTACAGTGATTTATATTGGTAAGTATTATTAATGTGACAATCTAGTGGATACAGAATAAGTTGGTATTTGCTAAATACAGTAAATGTATTTTTTTAACCACATGAGTAATTATTTTAGGAATATTCAGGTATTGTTGGCCTTAGTTTCAACGGCACAATCAATTCACAAAGATTTATATAAATCACAGTGTGCCAAATGCAAACTCAGTGACTGACCGAACAGTCATAATTTCTTTTAATTATTTTTAAAGCACTTTATTATTTGTTCAAAATACTTAATGTATCTTCAATCAAATTATGATTCCACAAAATGTATGCAAGTCAACACCATATGTAAGGTAATAAGTATCAGTAGCCTAGGTGAAATGTTGTACTTATACAGGGTCAGAGAATGCACTTATATACATGCAAATAAAACCAGAGGAAAGTGGTATACACATACCAACTATCCACATCAGCAAGTGCTTAATGTGTTCTCTGTTTCTATGCTAATATCTTTAAAAAAAAGTTATAGAGACAACTAAATAACGAATAAGAATGTACGAAAATAAAAGTCTACACTCAATTTACAATATTGCACTTAAAACACAATATATACAAGACATATTTTACAATGATGAACAATAATAACCATAATCGGTAAGAGTACTAGATATAATAAGACCCATCTATCGTTCAAACTATGGAGAGAAAATCATTATCGATAGGAATTTTAAGGAGAATTCTCTCTGAATTGCTCTCTAGTCTTAATTGTCTGTTGTGTTGAAAAAGAAAACATTTGAGAAGACAAAGCATTTTGCGCTCAGCTATTTTCACAATTCCATAAAACCATTGTAAATGTCTGATATCACAAATATTTGAAAATGGGTGTGATTGTAAGTTTTTTTTTTCTAGTCCTCTTGCAAAGTAGCGTTCGATGGATTCTGCCTCTTGATGTCAGTGACATGCTACTATAATCCAACATCTCTATACCTTCACATGTGTGAATGGTCCTCTTGGAGTTTTCTTCTGATCCTGACCACTTTATGTACAATATATTCATACATCATTATAAATAAAACAATAAACACAGGAGGTCCACGATTGCTTTCTTCTGCCATTTTCTTCTCTGTTTTTCTGGAAGTCCTATTCATCCATATAGCACATAATTAGAGTTAATTCAGTTTTTCAATTGACGAGTGTCACTGGCCAATTATTGGTTGGTGTTTATAGGGCTATAGTTCCAAATTTAGGGCTATGTTAGTCCAAAAAGTACAATGCGTCCAAGTCTGGCCACTCTAAAATAACATGTAAGGAACCAAACAAGAAACCCCATTCTCCATGTCAGTCTTTGGGTTAATTCCAGTCTCATTTTGTCTATAGGGCAGGGTCACATCTGGGAATCATTGCCATTAAGACTATGATCAAAGGACCCCTTACTCTCAGAATATATAAGTGGACTGTTAAAAGATTTTTGAAGATGATTTCAGAACCCCTTCAATCTGTCGTAGTCCATGTGTTCCAAAGCTCTTGTTGTTACCGTAGCTTGCCACTAGATGGTGTCAGCCTCCTCTAAACAGGACTCACAGCACCTCTGCTTGTACATCTCAATGGGACAAAGATTAAGTCTCTTCACAACACCACAGTAATGTGTTGTGTCCTTGCATTCACCTGCATAAAAAAAGAGTAAGACACTGAGTTAAATAGTTAGAAATTATCAATTCTTTCCATTGGTAATAACCTGTCCCCAAAAAGCCAGGTACAATTTTAATGGAATCTGATTTTGTGTAAAATCGAAGTTCCATCTCAATATGGGAATAAATGTCAGCATGGATTTACACGTGAGCTGTTGAAAAGCACATTACTTTCTTTTCTTTCCCTCTTTTTTTGGGGGGAGGGGGGGGTCCTAAGTGAAGGATAGATACTGCCAAGCACAGTCTGACTGTTTCCAGAAGCTTCCAGTCCTTATCCTGCTGTTCTGATGTGAGAGACTTTCCACCAGTTCAGAGTTTTACAGGGTACTTTTTTAATAACAAAGATGTCAACTATTAAAAGACATGTCAACAGTGTTACTTCACTACACACGGTAATAGGACATGGCATGGGAAAAACTAGGGAAAGAACATAAATCAGAACTTGTCTACCTGACTGCCTTTCTGTGTGACGTGGCGCCAGCATGTCAAGTTGTACAATGAGATGTCAGAGGGCATGGCTAGCCACACACACACACTTACTGCCACAGGTGTTGGTGTTGCAGTGCTGCCAGGTGGCAGGCCGGCGGTGCCAGGAGCAGTGGTGGTCTGCCAGGGTCCGGCCGTTCCTCCGGTGGGCACAGTCCACTCTGCGGGACTGGAAGCCACTCCCGCAGGCCACCGTGCACGCTCGCCACAGGCCCACGCGCCAGTGCACGTTGCACATATCTGTCGAACAGTTACGAACGGACGCTGGCCTGACAAGGGGACAAAACAAACACAATTAAGTTGACCTAATATGTGTGTTGAAATGTGTTTTGTGTGTGAGTGGGTGTGTGTGTGCGCGCAACCTAGCAGTTACCTTTCTTTCAAGTCACAGTCTTGGTGTGCTGAGCCATTGGAATGTTTGCAGACCACAGATCTCTTCTGGATTGTGACGGTCGGGCCCACGCACTTTCCAGAGCACTGGAACAGATCGCATTCACATGCAGTCAGTGGAGAGGCTACCGTCGTAACATTACTAACATTTCAGAATCTCTGTAGGACACGAGGAGCTCTGGGTTCCTACATACCTTTCCCCAGGGGCTGGTCACCCAGGCCGTGCAGTCTCCGGGGGTGCACTCCTGTCTGTCGGCCGGCCGCGTGCTCCTCCCACAGGCAGAGGGCGCCACTGTCCTCACCACTCCGCCTGCCTCCACTTGCTGACAGGTCACCTGCCTCTGCCTCCAGCCTTGGCCACATGGACACAGGGGCCACACGGAGGCCACCCAGCTGAAGTGGAAACGCATGCGACCCACAAGCGTCAGTCGGCGGCCCCGACACGCAGAGGAACAGTGTGTGTCGGAAAGAACGGCGGAGGCAAATGGGAAACCCGCAGCGGTAAACAACCCCTGCTGTGCCACGGGCTAATAAAGCTCATTGACTCGTTTTCCATATGAGCTCTCCTCAGGGGTCAGGGAACTGTATCTGCTATGGCAATACGAGTCGCTCTCCTTCGCGGTGATATACGGTGGAACACCTGAACCCTGTTATTGTAGGTCTCTCTTCCAAAATATACCCATCTGTTCTAATGGCTTGCTGATTGAGGGAGAGTGCGCTACACGCACGTTTAGGACAAAGCACAACGAGAACACAATCAAACTAAACCGTCACTCCAGACTTTCCTAGCATATACTGATGGTTTTTCATTAAATGACTCTGACTTGTGTGTGGGTGTGGGCGCGGGAGTGCGTGCGCGTCTCTATCTGTCGGTGTGTCGGGGAGTGGAGGAGGCTCCTGGAGGAGACAATAACAAAGGCTGGCTTTGTGCGGGGAATGGGATCCTCCGTGTCTGACAGCTCTAGGAGCAGACGCTAAGCAGTTTCCCAGAGCAGACTGCCGCTGTGAGTGAAGTCGGAGCCGCCGCCGCCGCTGCTGCTGCTGCTGTGCGTTAGGAGGCGCACGGCGCTCCCTTTCTGCTCCCGCACATCAGATACGGCCCCGTGTTTCCACAGACCTGCCCCGCGACGCTGCGAGACTAATTGGCAACGTCTCATTAGGGGTTGGAATCACCAAAAGAGCTCCTCCACAGAGCTTTGAGGAGGGAGCGGTATAATGTCTGAAGAAGCTGCCTCGGCGTGAGTCATGCCGCCGCGTGCCGAGGCCCTGTCACCACCACGCTCGGTGGTTTTGTTCACACTATTAAGGAGCTATCAGAAAGGTAGCTGGGGCACAGACGGTGTGGGTAAGCGCGTCTACGAGCCCCCCCCCGAGCCCCCCACCCCCCTCTTTATGTCACCGCGCTCCACATAAATCAACCTGTGATGACGAGTTCAGAAGCGTACGCGCCGCACAATGCGACTTTGTTCCTCTCTCCTCACTAGAACAGCCACCTGTGAACGGCAGAGCCACAGGGCCCTGAGGTCTGTGGCTTCTCCAGCCCTGGTCAGCCTGGATGTGTACTAACGGTGGAGGCACAGCGCTCGGGCAGCATTCAGAGGAGTTGAGCTACCCCCCGGGTCTGCCCAGCGCTGTGCTGGGGGTGGTGGCTGACTGATGGGCTGTGGGACTGGATGAGGCAGCTTGGCAGGGGATCAGAGGCCTGGGAGGAGGCTTGGAGTCAGAGGGGGGTGAGGGGGAGGAGTTCTCCCGCTGGCGGTGTAGACTCCCCTCCTGCATTCATCATTGTGGTCTAGCTGCTTTAAAGAGATCTACTATTTCAGACTGATGCCCGTGGGACTACGTGTGTGTATGTGTGTGTGTGTGTGTGTGTGTGTATGCGTGTGTGCGTGCGTGCGTGCGTGTGTGTGTGTGTGTCTGTGACCCTATGTCTCATGCGTGCGTGTTCACCTGGGGGGACAGTCCTGCACATTGCAGGCCATGGGAGAGGTGACTGGTCGGGGTAGGTGGTGACACATGGTGGGGGTGGCCTCCCGGCCCTCTGGGGTGACACAGCGGACCCTCCTCAGGCGTGTCCCGCGGCCGCCGCACGACGTGCTGCACGGCGTCCAGTCCCCGAAACGCCACGCAAACTCTGTAGACACAACGGCAAAACGGGATTCAACGGAGAAAGCACGTATACGTTCCACATCGATCACAATCAACTCAGGTGGGTAAAATCAACACACTGCTCCAAACCAAACAGTAGAAACCGAACTACGAACAAATGAACTACGTACACCCTGTACCACATATGGACTGGAAAATAGCTGGGAAAAGCTTGTTTGGCCAACACTGGCCTGCAACCCTGCCCGAGGGCTAGCTTACTTTCTGGGGTTTAATGGCTGTTGGCTCTGCTCTTTGACTCCTCTGCAGGGCACGCGGGACGGAGCGAGTGGAGTGCTAACTAGAACAAACACCGTCTCCAGAGGGTTGGACGTGGCTCCACGCACACAGCTCCTTACCACGGCACAGAGCTGGCGTGCCGTCACTTTGTACCGCCCCTCTCCGTCTCCCCTCTGCCCCGTGACCCTGCTCCAATTACCTCGCCCCAGAAAAGAAATTGCAGCCATCACGTAATAAGCGCTGCTGATATTCGCCATTAGTCCAATCTCATTCGGCCCGTCATTTTAGCTCTTGTCTATGGAGTACAAAAGCCATAGAGCATATGACACACGTACGGGGAGGACCTGAAGTGCTACAAATTGCCATGTTAATTGGGGTCCCAGTGATGGCTAGCAGCTGTATCCACAGAGGGATCAGGCTTGACAGCACAATGGCCGTCATGGACCCACGGCAGCCAATTAGGTCCGGGACACGGGGGCGGAAACCACTTTAAAGGAGAATGGGTCGTCCGGCCTGCCACAAAGAGAGCCCTGTGCATGGAGTTTGAAACAAGCCGCTCAAAGAGCTTTTTTGGGACTGGGACCTTTTTCGTCTATGAGTCAAACTTATTATAGCAAAATAAATACACATACATGCAAACGTATGCACATGCACGGACACACGCCCATATGCACACACACACACACACACACACACACACAAACACACACACACACACATGCACACACACCTTCAGCACGGACCAAGACCCAGGCAGACATGATCTGTGTGTTGTCGTTGACAGGGGTCTGGCACGTGTAGCGTCCAGAGAAGCTCCCCTGGAGAGTGCTGACCTCCAGGACTCGACCCCCCACCAGCATCCTGTAATGCAGAGAGCCCTGCTGGCCTTGGGCCTGGACCAGGTCGGAGAACTCCTTGAGGGTCTGGTTCTGGTAGGACCATTGGACAGGCTTCCTGTGCTCCGGAACCACAGGACACCCTGTGGAGAGGTACGGTGCCGTGCCAAAGGACATGAGGCCGCAACAACTCAACACTCACACCACATTGGTTACAGTGTGTGTGTGTGTGTGTGTGTGTGTGTGTGTGTGTGTGTGCGTGTGTGCGTGTGTGGGTGTGTGTGTGTGTAGAGTACCTATGCGGAGGACGTCCCCAGGCCGGATGCTGACACTGGTCCCGGAGCGTGAGGCCATGAGGACCCTCCTGCGGCTGAGCTCCTTGGAGAGGGAGGGCTGGGACACGGAGCCCGTCCAGCCTGGGCCCCCTGGGATGGAACCTGTACACACACACACACACACACACACACACACACACACACACACACACACACACACACACACACACACAGAGAAAACTCTAGCATATGTTCATCAATTGCGTGTGTAGCTTTTCAAACGTCAATGCGTGGGTCCGACATGGCTCACAGTACGGTAAGAGTCATTAGTCTCCTTCTCGCTCCCGGGCCCTGCTCATGTTGTCTGGTAGTCTAGGATGTGTTCCAGTCACATAGATCAGATGGAAGTACTTCACGCTGACAGTGGGAATGCGCTCCACGTCAAAGCAAACACCACTGAGGTTCCTCACTGTGTGTGTGGGGGTGAGTATGCGTGTTGTGTCTAATTCAGGGTAATGGTTTTGAGACCACCCTGCTTTTGTCTGGCTAGCATCTAAGAAAGTGGCTGCTCTCCATAAGTCTGAGGTGCGTGTGTGAGCAGCACCGCTGGTTCAGTTGTCATTAGCATTCGATATGAGATACTTTACCACCCTGCTCGAGGTGGTCCATTCCAGTCGTGGACTTGTTTTGTGCCAACACTGCTGTACCACGAGTCAAGTCACACCCCGTGGCACCACATTACAAAACGACGCCATTATCAGTAATTCTAGACGTAATTTGTGCCTTTCTGCGTGTGCGTGCGAGTGCATGTCATATATGCCATATATGTGTGTGTGTGTGTGTGTGAGTGTGTGTGTGTGTGTGTGTGTGTGATCTGGGCACACCCACCGTGGACTTGCAGAACGCTGGAGGCGGCTGACTTTCCTATGGGGTTGGCAGCCACACAGGAGTAGGTGCCTTGGCTCTGGAGCGTAACGTTCCGGAGCCACAGAGAGCCTGAGGGCAGGGGGACGGCACTGGCATCCAACGGGCTCCCCTTCCTGAGCCAGCTCACTGTGGGCTGGGGCTCACCTGGCAGGGATAGGGCAGCGGGGGTGGGGCGAAGAAAGCATAATGCAGGAAAAGTTATTCTGGGACAGGCAGGGACAAACTGAAAGGATGGTGGAGCTGACGTGAAAAGAACCCACAGCGGTTTAAACATGGCCTGTAATGGTGAATACGGGGGGCTGCTGTTTCTGAATGATGTTCTGCTTTTACCCAGCAACTACAGATGGCATGTGTAATATACTATGTTCATACACAGAACAGGCGGACAGACAGTCATAAAGATAGGCTGGCCAACAAAGGCTTCTCAACACCCCAAACCCCCACAAACGTAAATCCCCTGGAATCAGCTTCAGAAGGGTCAGTGATTGCGAAGCAATCAGGACGGAGACTGGTACTGATTACTGGGACCAATCAGGGCGACCAGTTGCTGACATTACACATCAAACAGATCTTCTAACCCAACACTGGCGCGCCAAGATCTGGAGAAACACAGCCCAGCGAAAGCTCCGTTTCCCCGGCTCTGCTGCTGGTGTCGGCACGGCTCCGAGCCAGACTATCAGAAAAACTGCAGGCCACAAACAGCTGATGTTACATTCTTTCCTGCTAAAAGGAATCAGAGAGCGGACCCACGCGGCCGCCAAGGCGCTTCACTTTGACATTCCTCAGGCCGACGGCTACCTCCGCGGTGAACAAACAAACCACAGACACGAACGGCTTGTTCTGGATCAGGGGCCGGGAGCGGTGGAGGGCTGTGAGGAGCTTTGTGTGACGCTGTGAAACACGGGTCTGTTCCCGCATCGGACAGGGTGACAGTACACCGTACGGCCACAGGAGGGAGCCAGTGCAGCAGGAGGGCTACAGAGAGGACATCGCAGTATACTGATGTTATAACAGCATGCAGCCCAGCTCCATCTTTAAACCCCAAGAAGTAGCAAAGGTTTTAAGAGAATTGAGATTTTGTTGATGATAGGCAAAAGGTATTTTAATCAACCGGGGAGGAATGTTAGGCCTATCATCACGCCAGCATGGGCCCACACAGAAGTCAACACAAAGCTTACACCACAACGCTCCTCCAAAGCTGAAGCCTTTGTTGGTTTCTCAGGGTCTCTGCTCTAACCTCTCTCATACATATTGAATTACCGTCTGCAATCACGATATCTCTGTGAGGTCTGATTGCATGGGACGGCAAGGTGTGTATGTGTGCTCCCCTTTGCAGCTTGCCTTTTCTGTGAGTGGGTGTGTGTGTGTGTGTGTGTGTGTGTGTGTGTGTGTGTGTGTGTGTGTGTGCGTGCGGGCTCACTCCTGACTATCTGATGAAGACACCGCCTGCAGCAAAATGTCACCAGACCCTAACACAACTTCTAAAAAGGAAAAAGACAAGACAGAGTGAACAGAGTCAGTGTGTTTCAGAGAGGAGAGGGAGGGCGCTCTTTAGGTTTCCTTCTATACAAATCCCCCACGCAGGAATTCC
>JAVQIZ010215553.1:0-10000 GCA_036023535.2 Galaxias brevipinnis
CTGTGTGTCTGTCTTGTGGTTGTGCGTGTGCGTGTGTGTGTGTGTGTGTGTGTGTGTGTGTGTGTGTGTGTGTGTGTGTTGATGAAGCTCTACGGTGACTCCCATGGGGCTGGATCGCCGTCTCATCTCGGTTTCCTTCCTACGTACAGACCGTTGTCATCATCTAAAAGTGATCCCTGCATGTCCGTCCACAAAGGCTGGCAGTACTGTACACAGCTCCAGAGCCAAGTGTTGCTTTGTTGAATCTCAGGTACATTGACACCTATGTGTGTGTGTGTGTGTGTGTGTGTGTGTGTTTATGTGTGTGTGTGTGTGTATTTTCTGTGCATGAGTGTTTGAATGTGTTTGTCTTCATGTTGTGTGTGTCCTATTTGTGTGTTTGAGTGTGTGTGTGTGTCTGTGTGTGTGTTTGAGTGTGTGTGTGTGTGTGTCTGTGTGTGTGTTTGAGTGTGTGTGTGTGTGTGGTCATCCACTAGCAGGATCCCAGGTGGCCCAGCAGACTGTCCCCTGCAGCCAGTCCGCAGGCTGACCTGCTGACTGATAGAGCTGTCTGTCTGGGTCCTCTCACTCCGTGTCGGCTGATTGATTGTCTGGTAAATCCCTGGACCCCTTCCTGGCACCTGGACCACCGGCGCTGCCTTGCTCTCTTTCTTAATCCTGTCAGGGTTCAGCTTCTAGCCTCTCTTTCCTCCCTAGACCTCTTTCCTCCCCTCGCAATCCCCTTTCCCCACCATTTCATGCATTTTGATTCTGTTCACTCACTGATTGATTCTTGTTCTTTCTTTCGTTCTTTCTTTCTTTCTTTCTGTCTTTCTTTCTTAATTTCTTTCTTTCTTTCTTTCTTTCCTCCTCTGCCCTTCTCTCGTTCTTTCCTTCTCCTCTGCTCTCCTCTGTTGATCTGTGAGCACAGCCTCCCCCTCTTTCATCAGCCTAGTCAACCTCTCGTTCTTTATCCATTTTTCACTCTTTTTCCTCTTTCTTCTTCTCCCTCAGTGGGTCCTCTCTGCTCTCTTTCATCCATCCCTCTCTCTCTCTCTCTCTTAATGCATGTCTTTATCTTTGTCTTCAGCAGCCAGTGGTCTCCGTCACCTCTCCTCGTCACCGTTCTCTCACCCTGCCTCCCTCCATCCCACCCTCATGTGACCTCATTAGAGGGCTTAAGCTCTCTCATTTCCTTCTTCTTCTTCCCTCGCTATCCTTTTTTATCCCCTCTTTCCTTCCTTCTTTTCTTCCTCCTTCTCTCTCTCTCTCTCTCTCCCTCTCTCTCTCTGATTGTCCAGCCAGTTGCCCGATCCCTTCCCCCTGGGTCCTGTTGAGTCGTTGGACCCTGGTCTTGAGCCGTTCCATGGCACTGGAATGGCAGTGTTCCCCCAAACAGAGTGGAGGTCAGGAGTGGAGTGGAGGAAGGATTTAAACCCTGAGAGAGGCCTCAAACCCCATGCGGCGAGATGTCAGGGAGATGTCGAAGTCTATTAAAAAATGTTCTGCCATGAAAATTGAGATCCTCTTTTCACTTGCTCCGGCGGGCAGGGTTAAATTTTTTGGCTAGTGGCAACAATTTTCTGTCTGCGGCGTGTGAGCCGTCGGCTGTGGGGCTAAATTAAAGTCCCCCCCCCCCTCCTTCTATCTGTCTGTCACCGCCATTACGCTACCATATCCAAAACTCTGGGCCTTCAACATGGCGCCGCTGCCGAATGAACTCTGGCTAACCTTTTCAATCTCCTCCGTTGGTGCTGGAAAAAAAGCACACTCTGTTTGACCATGTAATTTGAAAACTTGTGTTATTTATTGTCGGACAGTAGCAACTTAAACGACAAGGACAATGCTATGGTGAATAAAGAACGTGAGAACATGACATCCATCCATTTTAAGTGATTTTAATGCTTAAATAGTGTCTGAAACCAAAAGGCTATAGCCGTCACCCCCAGGCAGAAATCCTGAAACGTGTGTATTTCCACACACACACACACACACACATCGCGTTCCTTAAGCTACTTTGAAAGTGGCTAATCCCCATTACAATGCCCCTCACAGCTCTCACGACACCCTGGCGTGCACCGACAGCAGTGGAGAGTTAGCTGGTCCGCTCTACATGGAGTGAGAGCAGGAGCCTAATCATCAATAATAATTACCCCAGGACTGGTCTCTTCAGCCCATGCAATCGCAGTCTAATTTAATTGCTACATGTCTAATTAGCGCCATCCTCTCTAATTAGCGTCAGACTCGGTTACCACACCGCCGCCGATTCCACGTTTTTCCTTCTTTTTTTTCCTTTTCTTTTTAAATGGAAATGTGGATCGCTGCTCCACCTCTGCCAGCAATGCATGTGAGTTGGGAATATATATTTACCATACGGTGTGCCACCATGAAACCACAGAAACTTTCTCCTTCCCTTGCAGTGTCTTTGAGGTGACCTTGGTTTTGACAGTATGGTGCTGATAGCTTAGCCCCTCCTTCCACGTTGGCTGCTGGGCCCAGCGCTCTGATTGGCTGCCGAGCCGCGACTTCCTGTGAAGGTGACCCCTGGGTGAACCCGCCGCTCCTCATTTGCATACCGCCAAAGGAAGTGACAGCTCATCAGCTCACCACGGTCTCACGCCCACGCGCTCACGCCCTCCCTCAGCCTCCTTCTCTTTCCAACCTTCTCTTGTTCTATACAGCCATCCCTTGCTTCCACCTTTCGAAAGATTTCTATATCCTTCCGTCTATTTCTCTGTTCACTCGCCCACCGTTTTTCCTCGTTATTTATATTTCCGTCCTCTCCTCTCCTCTCTCCCATGTCTGATGAGTCTCTCCATCTCCAGGGGCACCAGTGAGTGACAGCTGGGAATTAGCGATGTGTAAACACTCCGGCATTCATTTGCATCCCATCAACGGCCCATCAGCAGCACCCCCCCCCCCCCATACCCCCTCTCTTTCCCCCCTTCCGCCCTCCATGGCGCCGTGGCAACGCAGCGCATCTTTTTTTTTCTGCTGCTCCCTGCGCTTTTTCTGTTTGCCGGGTCTTACCGTGCTGTCAGAGGTGAAGGGTGTGTGTGTGTGTGTGCTTTGGGAGGACGGATGTGCCGGGGAACAGAGGCCGTGTGTGTGAGTGGGAGCGAGAGGTGAGAGGGTGTGTGGTGTGTGTGTGTGTGTGTGTGTGTCACGTCTCTAGCGTTGGGGGTCACCTTGAAACCTGCCGTTACACAGTCAGCATCGACGGAAGAAGAGGAAAAAGAAAAAAAGGAGACATTTGATTTTGCTATTAGTTGTCGATCTTGAGAGCGGGACAGCTAGTTGTAATTCCCCTGTAATCACCTCATGCCTGCTGTGTGGCCCTAAGAAGGAAAGGGAAATCTCACAATTCACCAGTTGATCACACAGGACCAACTCAGTCAACAGAGTTTCATCGATCCTCAAGACATTTTGCTCACAAAGTTCAGACCGTATCGATTATGCTTCAGGGGGGATGTCTTTTCCATGAGGGTTAACGTTGAATCTATACACAAAGACACGGCCACACGCACACACACGCACACACACACACACACAGACACACACACACACACACACACACCCCGATACATCACTGTTAACATGGCGCTTTTGCTAACTTCAATTAGCTTCCAAGTAGCTTAGTCTATGTTCCCCCTCAATTAAATCTCTTTGGAAGCCACATATTGTAATATGAAGACATTCATCAAAATGCGCATAGACCTTGGAGAGTTTTGTTGGGTGTTGCCTGTGTGGGAGACTGAAGCAAAGGGAGTCGTTGCTGTTTTTGATTTGCTTAGGCACAATGCAACATTGTAGCTTACAAATGGAGCGAGTTGTCTGTCTGTTGAATATATTTCCTTTGTGGCTAGGATGCAGGGTATTACTGTAGATTATGAAATGAAATGGAATAACGAAAAACCTATTTTACCTACTCACACGTATTATCTTTAGGGGCAGTGCTTTGAAAATGTGTCTCTATATGCGCTTGCAACTGTATGCAATTCAGACAGCTAGTTATGTCTCATTAAATCAAGAGAGAACCCATGTTGACTGTGATTGCCCTTGCTGCGTAGTCTCCCACCAATAACATGGCTTTTCCACAGCAGGGAAAGGCCTCTCTTCTACCTCTCTGCTCACAACAATGTCAGACGTCAGACAGAGAACCAAAATGTCTTTGTGTTTAGTTGTTTGTGCTAGCCGTAGATTTAGCTTTGCACTCTGTTACTTGGAGAAAGCGCGTGAGCGACTTTATTGCCGTCTTTCAAAAAAAGAATATGCTATATTATCTCGGCCATATTTTTCCAACTTTAATCTTTCCTAACATATACATGAGGAACACTGAAAGTAAAGCTGGGGGGTTTGATAGCCAGCCGTAAAAGAGAGAGGAGCGTGAAACATCCAGGTCTAATTGCCCAGATGACTTCAGTGCTAATTTCCTCAGCCATTGTTCTTGTAAGTATCGGTCTGTGGATGGGTGTGTGTGTGTGTGTGAGGGAGAGAGAGAGAGAGAGAGAGAGAGAGAGAGAGAGAGAGAGAGACATGCAGTGACGGTTAGGTAGCCGAGCGTGTGAGAGGAGAACACAGGCTAGACTTTTATAGGCCCATTACCTCCACTCTGCTTACGGGGAACCAGCGATTTCTCTTTCTCTAGCCGTGGCATCAACCCAGTAATTAACACACACAGTCAGTCACACACACACACACACACACACGGGTACAGATGTGTGACTTTATATTGCGCGCTAGCTTCCACTTTCATGTAACTGAACGGAAGGCCTATTTCCTTTCCTCGCATACACACCATCCCTGTGTTCCTCTCTCTTTCTCCCTCTCTCTTTCTCTTTCTCTCTCTCTCTCGCTCTCGTTTCCTTCCCCCTGTCCTCCCTGCTCATAATAACACATATATTTTTCTGTGAATTAATGAGGGAGCAAAATTAGATCACTCTTCTGTGTCTAATTATGTAGTCAGCCCTTTTGTTGCCTGTTCATGCGAGAGGCAGTAAAAAGTTATGGAAATCAGCGCGGAATATGTAATGGCCAAGCGTCGTGCGGTTCCGCCAAGTTATACTACAAAGCCAGAAGTCAGCCATATTGCCTCCCCAAATTAACGCTTTGCTCTTAAAATGAATTAGCGTGGTCACTGGGCATTGCTCATAAACATAATTGTATTCTCCACTCGAGCGGGTTTCCTTGTCGCATCGTGCCAACGCTTCGGTACCAAGGATGGGGCTGCACAATAACATTCGGCACCTGCAGTTTCACCTATCAAACAATGACGAGAGACTAAAGGAAGGAAGACGTCTAATAAAAAGTTGCACCGTTTGAGTGTGGGTGTGTTTGTGTGTGTGTGTGTGGATGCTTGAGTCTCCTATACGCGATATTAACATGTTCGCCACACACAGGACCAAACCTAAGCATGCAGAAACACACACATACACACAGACACACACACACACACACACACACACACACACACACTCCGGGTCGTCAGTGATCCCTCATCGGTGTGCCCTGTGAGCCTCTAGCGCGTCTTAATGACTGACAAGCAGCCAGCGGCTCCTGTAAATAAGACACTGGTACCGCGGGTGAACCCGGGCGTCTGTCTACTTACACAGCCATCTGCATACGTAAGACCCACATTATCAGGCAGAGGAGGGTCTCTCTACTAGTGTGTGTGTGTGTGTGTGTGTGTGTGTGTGTTTGAAACAACTTTAGGGAAAAGGCTTGTGTTAATATTGTCGTCCCGTGTTTCTACATCTGCGTCTGTCTGTGTTTGGCGAGTTGATTGTGTGTGTGCATGCGCGTGTGTGTGTGTGTGTGTGTGTATGCGTGTGTGTGACTGTGACAGTAAGTGACACATAGTGTAGGATGTCAGCTGAGTAGTCACCAGTGCCACCTAGCAGTCTCAAAGAGAAACACTGCGTGTGGCCTCCCCTGACAACTCTCTCTTCACACACACACTCACACACACACACACAAACACACACACACACACACACACACACGTACACACATACACCAACACACACATACACCAACACACACATACACATACACACACTGAATGCTAAATATTGAGACAGAGATGTCAGTCAAATACACCCGTTGTTGAAAATCCATGCCAGATCGCATAGGGGTCATAAGTCCATTACACACACACACACACACACACACACACACACACACACACACACACAGGGAGAGAGAGAGATAGAGAGAGAGAGAGCGACACACATATGCTTGCACTTACACTTAAATATTAATGCTGTCTCTCTGTCTCTATGTGTGAATGCTTCTCGACACACACATCATCATTCACATGTGCACACCTTTACACACACACACACACACACACACTTTCTCTGCCCTTGAAGTTACATCCTATTACCTGGGAGTCACACACAGATGGTGTTGGAGAGACTGGGCAGGGCCAGCGTGGCTGTGGGAGAGAGGAGAGCCTTTCCTCAGGGAGAAGCCAGGGCTGTGTCACCGTGGCAGCTAGGCAAAGGACAAAGGAGGGGTTCCCAGGAAGTGGCCCCCTGTGCCTCTACCCCCCTCCCCCCCATAGAGTCTGGTCCATGGGGAGGACTAAGCCAGGGCTCCCAAAGGTGACGTTGTAAAGTTGAACCTACAGTAAACTAATGATGAACCAAGTTCCCAAAATGTACGGCTGGTACTGTATGCTGCTTCATTTACCGTCCAAAAAGTTTTTTCTGGGATTTTAAGTTTAAGAATTCTTCTGTTTATGTTAGTTGTTAAAAAGGTCTATAAGATGAGTAATGTGATATGGAGACGATATATAGAAGTATAACCCAAGAGCAATACCTTTAAGAATTTGTTTTGTAGCTTTGTATTCACTGTTGCCTTCACTGTGACGGACGTGTCAGTGTAACGATGTCAGCTGCAATGCACTTACTGTGAGCATGCCAAACACCTCCTTGTTGTTGAATTCCATCCATGGGCTTTTAATCAGGGCTATCAATCTAGACATTTATTGTGTTTCTTTTTTTTGTGCACACAGCAGATGGTAAATGTTTTTGCATCAAATCGGACTGCACCACATCCATTGAGTTCACACGAGCATCGTTTTCATTTCAATGCGTCTGTGTGTTTGCGTGTTTGTGTGTGCGGCGGTGCACGTGCCTCATGAGTGGCTGCGTGTGTGTGTATGTGTGTGGGTTTATTTCAGTACCTTTTCAACCAACACGCCAGTGTGTGAGGCCGAACGTGAGTGTGATTGTAACGTGTGTGTCCGCGCGGCAGCTATATTGAGACCATTAACCGTCGAGTGCCTTCCAAACCCTCGATGTCTTTTCACCATTTGACGGCTACAAAGGCACCAACATCTGGTTCAACTTGACAAAGTAATTGTTGGCGATTGCTAGAATCTAGAGTCTTTGTCTGCGAGTGTGGATGGATTTTGACGAGGGTGGGATAGCAGGGAGCGGGGTGTTGCTCATTCAGACGTGATTGTGTTACAGTCGCACCAAAAAAAAACTTTAAAAAAAACCAGCGCCGGCATCTTCAGTCTATTTCCATAAAGTCCGCTCATCGGCAGCCAAGTGCCTCCGCATCCTTCAGAAGCCTTTCAACAGCTCCGGCAATACCCCGGCTCCACTTGATGAAAAACAAGTGGCTGCGCCGTGTGCAGGGCCTTGGTGGGAGTGATTTGCGGCAGGCACCGCCCCGGCTGTGAGCGAGAGGGGGTGGCGGGGCGGAGGGGGGTGGGGGGGTGGGGGGGCTTCTCATCTATTCTCGGCAATCTGACGAGGACGGCTCGCCTTCTCCCCGCGACAGATGACTCCCAACAACGAGATCCAGTGAATACCAATTTAGCCGTCCCATCTGTTGGCTCCCCTGTACTTTCGCTAACAGCCGCCGAGCGTGTCAGAGACGGGCCGAGCACACGTCGCCGCCGCCGATGGCGGGTGGTGTGTGGCGAGCGTCCTCGTCCAGTTGCGGTGTCCTGGCGTTGTGTCGCCGGGCTTTGTGTGCAGTAATTGCGGCGCTCCCTGAACACTGCCTATTATGGGGGACATTGAGGGCACCGCCGGCACGTTTGAAGGAGCCTGATTGCACCTCTGTTCACGTGTGCTTGGGTGCGAATGCTGCCCTCACACAGGTGTGTGCGGGATGGTCGCGTGGGTGCGTGTCTGTTTGTATGTGGGTTTGTGATGAGTGTATTTGTGTAAGCGTGAAGACAGGCACTCTGGTTGGATGGCACGTTGGCCAAGGTGTAAGGTCAAGGGCACATGAAGTGAACATACAGTAGGAATGAATGGATGTCCTCATGATGTGATAACAGGGCTGTTTAGCTCTACATGTGCTTGCGTCTGTGTGTGTGTGTGTGTGTTTTTTTTTCTAAATTGACGTAATGATATATTCAGGTATCTCTAATCTGCTTATCTGCATGCCTGCCCATGGGAGACCTCCGTCCATCCATCCATCAATCCATCCATCCATCCATCCATCCATCCATCGGATCCATCCATCCATCCATCGGTTCCTCCATCCATTGGTCCACCCATCCATCGGTCCATCCATCCGTTGGTCCGCCCCTCCATTGAACCATCCTCCTGTCCCCTCACCACTCGTTCCCTCCCATCCCATCCATCATCATTCCTCCCATTACAATCGCCGCCCTCATCATTACAACGCCTCCCTCTTCGGCACGTCGTCTGGCTGAACAACCATGGGCTCCGAATGTAATGGAATGCTGATAGGCTCGCCTCTGAGGGCCTCTTTGCCTTGGCTTTATGGCTCTGTAATGGCCGGGGCCCCGTGAGTGAGAGGCCTGTGGGGTAATGGGATGTGTTTAAGACCGATGGACGGCGACCAACAGACAGGTCAGAGGGCACGGGAGCGGTGAGGGCTCAGTGGCTGTTTAATGTGGCGGGCTTGGAGCTCTGGCACACACACAAACAGAGTGTGAGAGGGAGGGTTACACACACACACACACACACACACATACACGCGCGCCTTTGCCTGTTTAGTATGACTGGGGCTGTCTGAGTGGCATAGATTATTCCCTGGGCACCCACCACATGTCACTGCATGTTCTAATAGCTCGCCCCCTTATGGTGCTCTCTCTCTCTCTCTCTCTCTCCCTCTCTCTCTCTCTCTCTCTCTCTCTCTCTCTCTCGCACACACACACTCTCTCTCTCACACACACAGACACACACATGGTGTCTGTCAGCGAGGCACCGTAAAAAAACCTCTATCAGAGTTGTGCGCACACACACTGAAACACTGAGACACACACACACACAGACCTGAGGGTGTTGTAGAGGTCCAGTGTGTCCCCACGGTCTTAATGAGGGGGTCGTAAACTGTGTGAGGGGCCAGGGTCAGAAGGGCCACCACCTGACACCTATGAATTATATATTCACCTCATTTATCCCACAGCTGTAACTGTCTGCCACACAGACACTGGCTATACCTTGAGGAAAACGAACAGTCAGGCCCGACAGATTAGTCATGATGGGCATTTGGTTCACCTACGTGAAAAAAAAACTGTGCCCCATGGCTATTTAGATTATGTATATTGCTTACCTTATTTAGTAGTACTGCTGTATGTGATGCGTGCTGGCAAGGTGTAGGTTTTTACAAGTTAGGTTTATTTTTTCTCGGATTAGCTTTGTTCATCATTATTTCGCAAGGTAAAGTGTATAATGTCATTAAGAGCACATTTAACTAATTAAAAAATATTTCCCATATAGTGATTATCAGTGTTTCAGTATGCCATATTGTTTGTTTTGCTAAAATATGAGTATAATCTTTAATAAATAGAAAGGATTTTGCAATATGTTTATGCATATGTTCACCTGGAATACACCGATTTGTGCACGCAAAACTTGAATACAAACAATAACGGCCATCTTCATTGTAGACTGACAGTAAAGCTACTGAAAAACAAGTATGACAAATTATAGAAGAATTGCTAGATTTTGAATATATACCCACATTTTAATGGCTGCATTATTGTGCGCATTATATATTAGCATTGTGTTAATTTACGGTCTAC
>JAVQIZ010215560.1:0-14201 GCA_036023535.2 Galaxias brevipinnis
TATTAGGTACCGAAGGGAGGGAGGGATATTAGGTACCGAAGGGAGGGAGGGATATTAGGTACCGAAGGGAGGGAGGGATATTAGGTACCGAAGGGAGGGAGGGAGGAAGGGAGAGAGGGAGGGTGAGATATTAGGTACAGGAGGGAGGGAGGGAGGAAGGGAGAGAGGGAGGGTGAGATATTAGGTACAGGAGGGAAGGTGGGAGGGAACAGAGGGCTGCCGGACAGAAGAGAGGGAGAATGCCCGGAAAAGAGGTGAAAAGAGAAAGACAAATGGAACGGAGAGAAGAAGAGAGAGGTTGATAATACAATTACAGAGAAGAAGAACTACAGGAAGACCTATGGACAGAGAGAGCAGAGCTTTAGTGTGGGTTTTCCACTATGGAATTAGTGTGGGTTTAACACTGTGGCGTTAGTGTGGGTTTTCCACTATGGAATTAGTGTGGGTTTTCCACTATGGAATTAGTGTGGGTTTAACACTATGGCGTTAGTGTGGGTTTTCCACTATGGAATTAGTGTGGGTTTAACACTATGGCGTTAGTGTGGGTTTAACACTATGGCGTTAGTGTGGGTTTTCCACTATGGCGTGTGTGTGTGTTCCATGCAGCCTGGATGTAGAGCCACCCTCCATGGTCCAGACCACCCCAGCACACAGCACTGGGCCTGGGCTCAGAGGTCTGAATCCGGGCCCTCTGCCTCATGGTGGTGACCCTCTTGTATGCTCTCCCATTTCTGGCTGAAATACGACAGTGTGTAAAAGTAGGGCCAATAAAAATAGCCACCCTCCACCCTGAAAAAGAAATAAAAACACTCACACACACACTGTCCAGCTAACATGGAGGAGCGCTAAAGTCATTCTCTCTCTCTCTGTCGTTCTCTCTCTCTCTGTCGTTCTCTCTCTCTCTATCGTTCTCTCTCTCTCTATCTATCTCTAGTTCACCCTTCCTATCACTCTTGCTCTGCTGTGATCTCTCCCTATTGGTTGTCCTATACTCTCGCTCTCTCTCCCTCTCTCTGTCGTTCTCCCTCTCTTTCCCTTGCCCTCCTCTGATCTGTCTCCCTCTCTCATTTGGTCTGAAATACTCTGGCCGTGTGGGTAACGAGCAACGTGTTAATTTCCCCCTCCGCCTAATTAACTCTGCTGTGTTTTCTCCCTCCGTCTCCAAGTCTGCCTCGCTCTCTCTATCACGTTCATTAGGGTACAGGGGGCTCTCTCTCTCACTCTCCCCCTCCCTCTCTTTCATCGTCTTCCCTCTCACTCTTTTTCTTATCCTCCGTCCTCCCCCCTTTCTCACTCCCTCACTCCCGCTCTCGGGGAGGGAGAGAGTACAAAACGTGTCCAGATGTATTTCTTGGGTCTCTCTCCTCTCAGTAGATCATTCGGGTGCAGGGAGCACAGCTCCGTCCCCCAGCCCTAATCTGGGTTCCCCCCTCTGCCTCAGCCCCACACCCCGCCGGGCGCCCCTTTGAAGGCCAAACCCAATTTGTCGGGGAAAGTCATTTGGAAGCCAGATAAATAGTGGAGCGGGGGGGGGGTCCTATTGGGAGAGGGGGGTGGGGGAGAGAGGAGAGAGGAGAGGGGGGTGGGGGAGAGAGGAGAGAGGGGTGATGTCGGGGCAGAGTGATCCCTCCAGGCTTTGATGCAGTCATATAACACACTCCGATTCTCCTCCTCCTCCTCCTCCTCCTCCTCCTCCTCCTCCTCCTCCTCCTCCCCTGCATCTACTCCTATTACGTTCTCCAACCGTGTTGTGTGTTGTGTGTGTCAGTGAGAGTGTGAGTGACAGAGTGTGTGTTTTTGTGTGTGAGTGACAGAGAGAATGTGTGTGTGTGTGTGTGTGTGTGTGTGTGTGTGTGTGTGAGTGTGTAAGGTTAAATCTGTGTGTCCGTCTCGGCTGTCAGTGTTTAAATGTTTGTGTGTCTCGTTTACGTCCTGTTTCAATAGCACGGTAGTTCAAGAATTCTGTTCCTACAGATTGTGTCATTTAGATGTCTATGTTGGTCATCAGAGACTGCAGGATTATATCCTCGTATGTGTTTGGATTTATCTGTAGATTGCATATATCCACTGTTATGGTACCTAGACACACACACACACAAACACATACACGCGCACACGCACACATAGATACAAAATGCCAATTCTCAGAATCAGAGCGGTTTCAAGGCAGTAGATTTCAAAACAGTAGGTGTCCTCCATAATATGTTCACTAGAGAAACCCTAATCTCAAATCTGATTTAAGAAAAGAATGATAAAAAAAACAGCTGGAATCTCAATCCAAGCCCTCTGATTGGCTGGCAACCATTCTCTTCCCTTGTAGTGGCTGAGCCTGTAATCACCATGAACACATAAAGATAATCTCAATATGGGTTTCCAGACAACCCCTCGCCCCCCTCCCTAATCCCAGATTAAGACGCTCCGATTATTCCTCTAAGCGGAATAGGAATCCCATGTTAACGTTGGCGTTTCCTGTGTCGTTGCCAGGGCACCCTGAGGCGTGTGACCTTCTCTGTGGTCAGCCAACCCCAGGACGCCGGTTGCTATGACAGCGGCCTGGAGGACTCCGAGACACCGAGCAGCAAGAGTTCAGCGGGGCCGCGCCTGGGGTCACTGCCGCTGCCAGAGGAAGGCTACGAA
This sequence comes from Galaxias brevipinnis, assembly GCA_036023535.2. Taxonomy (NCBI): domain Eukaryota; kingdom Metazoa; phylum Chordata; class Actinopteri; order Galaxiiformes; family Galaxiidae; genus Galaxias; species Galaxias brevipinnis. The sequence goes on from JAVQIZ010215560.1 coordinate 2,638, forward strand.
CGCACCACCCCAGAGGGTAGTGTGGGGGAGGAGGAGCATGTGGAGAACGGTAACACACACACACACACATACACTGACACACACAAACCGACACACAGGATCCACAGAAACCATGGAAAAGGTTATAGGCAAATGTAATGTGTGTAATCCAGGAAGCGGCGTCAGAGAAGAGAGCATGCTGACATTCGGTTAATTCCTGCCGCACAACAGAAAAAGGAGCAAAATCAACACTTACAGTAAAAATCACAGATTTCTTTAATTACCAATTATTTCAATACCAATTATTTCAATACCAATTATTTCTCAAGGCTGTGTTCACTGTCTAAAGGTCTTGCATGTTCTGCTGGCAAGGCCCCCATATAAATGCAATCACATACACACACACACACACACACACACACACACACACACACACACACACACACTCACACACACACTCACAAACACACACACACACACACACACACAGACACACACACACACACTCACACACACACACAAAGTCCTTGACAGAAGCCCACATCTCAATCTTTTTGTCTAGTGTCGGAGACAGAGTATGTTTTTTCTCTGTATCTAGTCAAGGCCTGAATCCTCTCCAAAGCGCTGAATGCACCTGGGTCTGGTTAATAGAAATGTGATAATTGCGGAAACCCTGTGTGTGTGTGTGCATGGGTCTGTGTGTGTGTGTGTGTGTGTGTGTGTGTGTGTGTGTGTGAGCCCGTTCCTTAGTTGAAGTAAGTTCTTTTTTGGCTTGTCTTTGGCAGATGTCTCGTCTCAGCTTCACAATGGGGGCTGACCCTGACTCCTCGTCTCAAAGCCCTAATCAGAGGTCCCAGCGCTCCCCTCTCTTAACACCGGGAACGGTTGTGGGTGGCGCTCCTCTCCGCTCTTTAGTGACTGATTTCTTCCCAAGGACAGAGAGACAGGACCGAGCCTCTATTCACTCTCCTGTTGTCGAGGTCACTGTGTCCTTGGCGATTCCCGTTTAGATTTTGAAAATGTCTGTGGTTGTTGGTTGCTCTCGTAGTCAAATCCACTTAGTAGCGTTTAAACATAATTGGAAAAGAGAAAAGAGGATTGTTTTGGTTGGTTGGTCGGTCAATTGGGTGGTCAGTTGGTTGGTTGGTTGGTTGGTTTGGTTGGTTGGAAAATTGGTTGATTGGTTTATCGGTTGGTTAGTCGGTTGGTTGGTTGGTTGATTGGTCTATCGGTTGGTTAGTCGGTTGGTTGGTTGGTTGGTTGATTGTTTTGGTTGATTGGTTGATTGGTCAATCGGTAAGTTGGTTGGTTGGTTGGTTGGTTGGTTCCCTGTAAGTATATAAACATATTATTTAATTTTCGTGATATTCAATTAAAGAAATACATTTTTTGGTACATTCAAAAGGGTCGTAGGAACTCTCTCACGTCTTCTGAGTCGATAAAGAATAGTTTTCTCACTTTATCTCCTACTTTTTCTCTCTTTCACACAGAAACACACACAGAGAAATACACACACACACACACACACACACACAGAGAAATCCACACACACAGCAACACACACACAGAAACACACACACACACACACACACACACACAGAAACACAAACACACTGAAACACACGCACTCATTTCTGTACACTCACACACACGTTCTGCATACAAACAAACACCCGCACACACAGAAACACACACACAGACACACATTATTATCACATTATGATAATCATGTAATCTGTGCCCTAATTGACTGTGCACATTGACCTGTGGCCCTTTGACCTATGACCCTTGGATGTCCTAGGCAGTTGGCCTATATAGTACCTGCACAAATTCTGCTATAACGGCATTTTCTCTCTCTCCTCCCTCTCTCTTCCTTGTCCTCTTCTCATCCTTTTCTCCCTCTGTCACTGGGCCCTCCTCTTTGTATTTCTCCCTCTCTTCTTTCTACCCCTCCCCCATCCAGATGCCAGACAGCTGCCGGATGTCGCCCTGACAGGGAAATGCACAAGGGAGTGTGACGAGTTTGGACACTCCGACACCTGCTGGATGCCTGTTCACCAGTCGCCCCGGCAACGGCAGCGCCACGGCAGCGACCCGCCGCGCCTCTCCACCTTCGCCGCCCCAGGCGACGACAACAACAACCACCGTGACGACCGCGAGAGTGACAGCGAGAGCGCCGGCAGCGCTGGGAGTTCCGAGCCGGGCGTGGTGGCGGCGGTGGGCGCCGGGGGTCAAAGGTTACCCCTGGCCAATGGGGATTCCCTGGGCACCCTGGTGGGCGGAGCCGGCGACCGCAACAGGAACGTGGGCGACCACAACCGGAACCTCCTGAACCGCAAGATGACCTCGGCCTCCTACGACACCTTCAGCAGTGCCGGGTTAGGGAGGCGTCGTCCGGGGGAAGAGGCGGGGGAGGGCGGGGTGACCACGCCCGAGGTCATACCACTGACCCGGACGGGAGGGGAGTACAAGACCACTTCCTGTCTTACGCTGGCCCGCCGGGAGGTGTACCTGTGAGGAGAGGGGGGGGCAAGACATGGTACACTCCATCCGACACCACAATCCATAGGAGGAATGGATCAGTCCATCTGTTATTTAAGACGTTACCAGCAGGAGAAGGCGCACACAGAGTGTGCAAGGACTTTTTCTAAAAACCTGAACATGTGAAGATCAGGGGGGGGGGTTAAACAAAAATCATAAACAGACTCTCCTTGCCAAAATAATAAGATGAGTAGATTTGGAAGCTGTTTTGGACACTAATCAATATTTATATCAACTAAATAATAAATAATATGATGGATGGCTGAACTCTTAGAGAGAGGGGTTTCTTCACTGGACCTACGTGCTTTTCAACTCTGTTTAGAACAATGGATAGCATATTGAGTTAAGATATGCTTATTTTCTTGAAGTAAAATCCTTTAACGTCATTGGCGAAAGAAACGCAAAACAGCTGAGGGTCAAGAGGCAGAAATCTTCACCCAGCTTTTACTGACCATTGAATAAGATGCATGCCTGATCTCTCGCCACTGGGGGGCGCTGTTGAAAAGATGAAAATATTGAGTTGCCGGTCCAAATGCCAGTACCCATGAGAACAATCACTTGAGATGATAAGGAACCTGATCTGGACCAATCGAAGGACTGCAGACTGAGATGCCATTGTGGTCTTCACCAATCAAAACTGAAAGAAAATGAGTGGTCATTGGTGGAATTATTTGGATCGCATCTGAATGGGTGGTTGTACAGACTAACTAACGGAATATATAACGCCAGGATATTAACCCGTCCGCAACTGTCTTGGCAGCCGAACCAGTGAAAACGAGAAAAAATTTAATAAAAAATCTAAAAAAGTCAGGTATTTTAAAAAAAATTACTTGCAAAGACAGATTGAAACGTTATCTCTTTAATGTTTTGTTTTTCTACAGAAATCAATTGTAACCGTTCGGAATAACAAGGTCCGTTGTAACAGTAGTGCAGGAGTACCCCAGTGTGTGTGACGACAAACTGTCTTTATCTCTTTGCCTTCTCACCCACAAACTGTATATGTGTATAGATCAAACATGGGAGTTGTAGTTCTGTCATGTGCCAGCCATTGCAGATTACTCAAAAGGTGCTGAGTTCAGTGTTTGCCTACATTTCAACAGACATGCTTCTTGTATCAAAGAGATTCTCACGTATACAATACACACACACACACACACACACACACACACACACACACACACAAAGACACAAACACAAACAAATGGAAATCAAAGACACATCCTTCACATGTAGTTGAGCTTAACTTATTGGCTCTCATACTGTAGAGTTAGCTGTAGAGTTTTGCCTGCTCCCACACAAGACAGTATTTCAACCTAAAATGTATTTGAATAATCCTTCATCTTAATGACTGATAACGGGAGGGGTTTACATTTCAAGGGCATTTTGATTACATCTAAGTGACAGTATACATTACATAAAATATTCTTCATGCTGTAAGTAACTCAGAAACCACATTTCTGTAAGTAGAAAAAAAGGAAGGAAAAAAGACTCTTTTGCATGAAAGAAAGCTAATGCTAATTTTGGTTATTTAAAAACCAGATGCCTTTTTTTGTGATATTATGCCTATTTGAGTATATGGGTACCGTGTGTGTGTGTGTGTGTGTGTGGGTGTGGGTGTGGGTGTGGGTGTGGGTGTGTGTGTGTGGGTAAGGGGCTGAAGGCTATGGTGGGGTGTAGGTGTGGCGATGTGGCAATCCAATATGACATGTATAGTGCTAAAACAAACTCTTTGAATGGTTTTTATTATGTGATTTTGTGACTAAAGGGAATTCATGTTATCAATATATTTCAAAATGCACCACAAAGAGTTAACATGTCCTGTCAACATAGAGACTATGTTGTTTTGTCAAATGGGGGCTGTTATACTTCAACTCTTCCCTGGTTACTGCGACTGTATCTTTTCTAGAAAGAGAGCGAAAGGAGAGCAACTGAAAGTGGAGTGTTGTTTGTTTCAGTGCCTCATACTCGGCACCAGGAATGATCCGTGTCCTTTCTGCTCGCTGTGGTTCTACGTCCGATCTAAATAATACTGGAACAGAAGAAGCAACATGGATTGCGCTTGCTTTGGACTATCCGGATGTTACAGGGACGAGTTTGAATTTGAAGAGCCTACAGACACAGAAGCCTTTTACCTGGCAATATCAACCAATAGCTTTTCGTACAACCCTACACTGAAGATGTGCCACGATGTGTAAACAACAGAACTACCTTATTGTAGTCACTTCTTTATTTTGACTACACACACACGCACACACACACACACACACACACACACACACACACACACAGACACACAATGTTGCTGCTTCTCTCTTTCTAGTCAGCAAGGCCCGTGTTGAGTTCAGACCAGTAAAGACCCACTCCAGCCTAAGCCCCTGCCCCTGCCCCCATCAACACAATCTGTTTCCCAGAGCTTTGGAAGTGAGACTGCGCTGAGGATGTCACAATGGATGCCAAGGAAGTGAAAAACAAAAAGGTAAACAACAAACTCTGGATTGGATTGGATTGGATTGGATTGGATTGGTGCTGTGAAAGATGGAGCTGTGTGCTGCTTAGGCGGAGGCCAGTCCACGTGCTTGTCCAAGAGACTCTCATAAGATTCAACTGTGGCCTCTGCGCCTTAGAACTCACAATCTCTCCAATCTGCTGTTTTAAGGCAGTTTAGTTCACACCTTTTACAAAGCTCGAAAACCTGGACTGACTCACAGAGTCTGTGTACATGACTAAGTGTGGCTGTGTGGCTGTTTTTCTTTCTTTTCTTTTTTTACATATTGCACGTTTAAACGAGAAATAGGATTCACGTTAACGCAAAAACAGACGAGAGAGAGAGAGAGAGAAAAAGAGAGGGGATTTGAGGAAGAGAATGCAGGATGGATATCTCTGGGATGGATATGTTTGACATGTATTCCCATCAGTCGAGGCATTTAAAAAAAAGAAAAACCTTGGAGAGACTTAAGTCGAGACTGTTCCCCCTCCCTCCCCGTAATAACCTAGTAGCCATGTACAGATTTGACTCCGCCGTCCACACAGAGAACTCGGAACCCTAATGGACAAAAGGCATGTTTATATAGAGGTCTTCAATTCTGCACTTCAAAAGAAAAAAAAGAAAAAAAAAAGATACTTTCTTAACGTTTTGATTTCTCTTGTTTTAGTTCTTGGTCTTGGGGGAGCGGCTGTGTGTGTGTTTTTTTTTTTTTTTACCGCTATCCACCCCCACTCCCTTCCTACCTGTAATTAATGACTGAGGTAAATGCATTTGCTATGACTTAGATGGTGGGGGAGCTGCAGGAGAACAATTTGGTATGAAGATGAACCGTGTAAAAGTTTGACTTTGACATTAAAACAAACTTCAAATACCTTCTGTGTCATCGAGTTTTTATACTTGAAACAAAATAATATCTTTAATTTATTACAGTTTAGCTGTTGAAGGATTTTTTTTTACGCAAGTTATGAAGTCAGCCAGCCAGCCAATTTTAAAAGAAGGTCAGGTAAAGTCAGTTTTGCAGACTCTTGAGAAAATAAAATCGTTTTGCTTCCACTCTTCCTCTACCATTCAGTTTAGAACATTTTATTAGGTTTTATTAGGACGAACGAAACAAAAATACTAACATCTGAAAGGTTAAGCAATGGCAAATCTGCTATTTACTGCCGTGAATGGTGTGCGACTGTGAGTGCTTTTATGTTGTACTCTGAATCACCACTGACACCCACTGGCCACAAGCTCTAGACCGGCACACAAGACTTTCAAGTGTGTGTGGTGCACAGATGGCATCGCTATGAATAAAGAGCCATCTAGTGGTGGAAGAGGGGAACTGCAGCCTGGATGCTGGACAGTCAGTGTAGAGGAGCAGTGACCTTGTGAGCGTCATAGGGGACATTCACACAACAGTTCACTCAGCCTGCCCCTCCTCCCCCCTCCACACACACACACACACACACACATACACACACGCACACGCACACACTCCCCATAATAAATCAAATACTTCGGAAACCTTGTTAGAATATCTATTATGCCATATTCACCAAAAAATAAACACCTAAGGAATCAACATTTAGTAGGGGTTTTGAATTCAGAGCAGATATGGCACGGTGGTTCTCAGGTGGGCGACTTCCTTCCTGGGTTTTTGGTTAAACTGAACCCATGACTTCTCCAGGAAGTCTCAGTCGAGAGGTTTGACGTCAAAGAGCCACTCGGCCTCCACTATCGGCACGCGGCCCAGATATTTAGTATGTAGCTAGCCCACAGCACACAACTTAAACTGAGGACAAACGTCATGCAACCACATCGTAATATTGTCTCAACTCTGGTCTGTACTCTGGTCTGTACTCTGGTCTGTACTCTGGTCTGTACTCTGGTCTGTACTCTGGACTGTACTCTGGTCTGTACTCTGGACTGTACTCTGGACTGTACTCTGGTCTGTACTCTGGTCTGTACTCTGGTCTGTACAACCCATTGGTCAGCATGAGTTGTTTCAAAATGTGCTTGATAATACATTTGTCTTGATCTGATAGAATTCAGAGTCCTCTGCATAGCGCGGCAAACAGGATGGTTTCCTGGAAATGAAACCCGAACTAAGTTACGCAATCTCAATCTCTCTTCCTTTCATTCTTTTCTTTCTTTCTTTCTTTCTTTCTTTCTTTCTCTCTCTTCTCTTTTTGTCTCTCGCTCTCTCTCTTTCTCCCACACACACATAAACCCACATCTACACGGTAACTGTCCAAGACGATACATGTAAATGTGAATGGAAACAGTTGCGGTTTCAGTGCCTCCTTTTGCAGAGAGGACTAAGCACACACATACACACACACACACACACACACACACACACACACACACACACACACAAACACACACAAACACACACACACACACACACTCACCCCCACACAAACGCACACACAGACACACACACAAAAACACAAACATACAAACACACAGGCTATACATCTACATAATGAATTGAATGAAGTGACTTTATTACAAACACAACTGTAGTTGTTATTCTGAAATTACATTTGTTATTTGGATAACCCTACGAGGTTCATAGGTCAAACCTGTACTCTCCCTTTCTCTTTCTCTCTCTCTCTCTCTTCTGCCTACGGTAAACGTGATAATCGCCTCTCAAAGAATACGCTGGGCAGAACTAGTTACATTGTCTCTTATCTATATCTGACCTCTAATTGATGTGGAGGGAATTGTCATAAAGAGTTCACTTCAGGATGAGGGCAGGGATATTTCAAAACAAGGGTAAATTAAGTACATTACGTAAGCTCTATCAATTTATTTCTATTGGAATGTCCCCGTTGTTTGAGGCCTAGATGTTTGACTGCTCACGTTCTAATGCATAGATAGTGATCTATGCCATAAGCTACTGTCTGCAACAGTTCTGTGTCAAAAAATGGGCCGTGATGTGGTGATATGTTTATCATTATTCTCACGGAGGTCTGGCCTGCGACTTCAAAAGAGCTCTCTCTGCAGCAGGCCTAGTGGGTGAGCGTATCTCACTCGACATCTTCACAAATGGACGACCAAGCACAATTGTATGGAGTGCTCCGTATAGGTGCTGCTGTGTGCAGCGACCGCATGGGCCAACGTGTGATGTGGCTTTTGCTCAGCCCACCTCGTGTTCAGACAAAGAGGCTTGATTTTCCACTCCGCTAACAAGTCGCTGTTAATTTGTCCTAAGTTATTCTCAGGTGCAGTAGGCACGTTGACAACAAGCAGCCTGCTGATCTGACAGCCACTCTCAGGCCTTAAGATGGATGCGCTGTGTGCCATTCTGGTGGCTAGTCTAGGTGAGCTGTACCCTACAGTAAATGTATAACGGATTGAATTATGAATGTTATAATTTCTTTGCATTTGCTTTACAAATCATATATTTTCTTTAGTGAATGAACAGTTTCAACCTTCAAAAGCAACGCTTTGTGTGGATTCCTGCTTTTGCAGTCTTAACACTTTTTCCTATTGATTTTCCGTTGGCTCTAGTTTATGTGGCTTTCAGCCTAAATGGGACCTCTGGACCAGTGGAGGAGCTGACGGTCAGACCAGGAGACAGCATCACTCTCTACTGTGACTGTCAAATATCTACTGGAGCCTACATAGTGTGGTTTAGAAACTGCTCTCATGAGAACCAGCCTACTCTAGTCATGTCAACGTTCTTTAAAAACAATGATGTTGTTGAAAATTTATACATACACATTGAGAACCCTTTTCCACGTTTTAAACTGGATTGGAACCAGCCTAACAACACCTATAATCTGCTGATAGAGAATGTTACTGAGTCTGACCTGGGACTCTACTACTGTGGGACAGAGGAGAGTAAGGTGGATGAGACAGAAAAAATTAGACAAAAAATGCTTTATCGCTATGGAAACATCATCACCAGGCTTTTATTGGGTAAGCGTTCTTCAGATTTATTCTGCTCAAAAAAATGTTCAAAATACTTAACCCCGTCAAACAAAGCAAGAGACATTATCAGTTTGTTCTCAGAGAGAATCTTGTTGATCGAATGTACTGTCTTGCTTTCTGCCATCTTGTGTGTAACATCATGTTAGTTTATGTTTTAAGACTGTGGTAGCTGTGACCACTGCACAAGGATTTCCAAGAAAAACATATTGTGAATGTACTATGGTGAATAAATGGAATGTGATGGTGTGAACTTTGATTGATTGGAAGATATGTTTTATCCAGAACCCTCTGTACTCCAGACTGTGGTGTATGTTGTGATGGTGTGAATGTTGGTGTATAATAAGATGTGTTTTATCCAGAACAAAGCAAGCCCCTCTGTCCACTACCTGAGCCATACTGTGGTCTATGTTGGATGCTGCTGTTTACTCTGTGTCCCGGCTGTGTTCTCCTCTCCTCCCTCATCTCCTCCATCTTGGTCTATCACTTCTGCGTCAAAACGGGTCAGCTAAGTTACTTTAACCACCACAAACTTTGTTTTATGATACACTCACCTTTTAATTTCTGTCTCACAGTTTAAACAATGTGCTTAAATAATAATAATAGAAATGTGCAAAATATGTGTGTCCATGATGAAAATCATTGTTTGTTAAATATTAACATCGAATATAAAAACATTTTTTGCAGCTACACTGAGATCCCAAGTTGACCAGACACAAAAGTACAATAGACGGCAAGAGAGCGACCAGCAGGTAATCTCCTCAGACAATAACTGTATATGGGTGTTGTAGTTTGTAAAATCAAATTAGGAAATTCTAATCCGTATTTACAGTAATAATACAAAAAAAGTGAAAAGTATTTTGATTAAAAGTTTTGTTCAAACATTTCTAGATCCATAAAAAAATAATATTTTCTGTGACGTGATTCCTCTGCATCAGCACGATGGAGATGATTGGTTGTGCTATGCTGCGTTGGATATACGCCAGCCGTCGCAGAGACCCAGAGGAACAAAGAGAACCAATGAGAGGACCAGCTCTTTGGACCACAGTACCTACGCATCTGTTAAAACCAGCAGGGTCTGAGAAACACATGAGGACCAGCCCTTTGGATAACAGTACCTACGCATCTGTTAAAACCAGCAGGGTCTGAGAAACACATGAGGGCCAGTTCTTTGGACCACAGTACATACGCATCTATTAAAACCAGCAGGGTCTGCTGCAGGGTTATCATGAATCCCACTGCTTTTCTTGACCCGTTCTTCCCAAGAAAAGCAGTGGGATCCATTATACCGCATACCAGCACTTGAAAAACTGTTTCTGGGTCCATAATTATCAATCTCACACAAAATTATATATATTATATACAACATTTTGCATGTAACCCTTAGGTAATATTTCATAAAAAAAATGTGATGGGCTAAAACATCGTTGAAGTCAATTTAAAGGAATAAATTAAATATTATTTGATATGATATACCTTCCTTTGAACTTAAAATTAAATGAAGTGCATCTATAAAATCTAATAAAACATTTATATAACTTTGTGTTTGTCTTTTAGAAATGGTCCACTGAGGGTAACACTCATTGTTCCCTCCTTGATTTAAGAAGAAGCACGGGCAAATCAGCATTCAGCCACAAACTATGTCAACGAGATGCGAGGTAAAACCACCGCAGTTTCACTGGCGCATGTTTTCAGCACGTACGAAGTAGCACAACTTAACCACCTTCTCAAGTCACCCAGCACACAGGCTGGATGGCGTGTTTATTTTGGCCGGCCTACTATAGGGTACCATGGTTACGTGCCACGTCATTCTCTGACCTGAACGGTGAAATCATAAAATGGAGACTTTGGTATTGGTCAAAATAATGAATGAGACAATAATAAAAACTGTGAAGATATGTGAACGTACTACCTACTTAGGATTGTATTTGGTCTCCTCTCTCGCTTTGGCATGATGCCAAATCAATCTTTCTTTAGCCTATATACTATAGGCCAGGGGTTCTCAACCTTTTTGTCTCCAAGGCCCCCTTGCATACAACCAAATATTTCAGGACCCCCTATACATGATATACTGCATTTTCCTCTTGTCTTTTCGCTACATTGATGACCTAGCATTGTACACCTATTTATTATAACCTTTTGTCACTGAAAGCTTACATTTCTGAAATACTACTTTTTTAAATTAATCTTTTTACTTTAGTGCCTCAAATTGAAACAACAATGGCAATTAACATACATGAATACATAAAACGTGTTGAGACTGGGCTCAATAAACACATACCAAAACAAACAAACTACACATAGATGCATAATAAAAAATTTAAAAACACAACATATACATACAATTAAGATACAAAAACTAACCAAAAATAATAGACAGTTGTGATATTTTTTTTGTAAAAATATAAATTTTCATTTGTAATTGGGCAGTCAGACACTCCATTGTATAGACATGTTTCAATTTTTGCAGCCATTGAGCAACAGTAGGTGAGCAGGGCTTATGCCAATTTAAGGTAATATTCTTTCTTGCAACCAGTAATAGAATATGCAATATGTAGCATTGATCTTTAGTGAGTAAATCCTTGGGATATATGTCCAGCAGGAATAAGAGAGGATCCATGGGAAGGTCTGTCCT
>JAVQIZ010215562.1:0-10635 GCA_036023535.2 Galaxias brevipinnis
GAGAGACAGAGAGAGAGAAAGAAAGAGAGAGAGAGAGAGAGAGAGAGAGAGAGAGAGAGAAATGATGTATGATCTGGTGTATACAGTGGGTGTGGGTGTACCAAGAAGTGTCTAGCTAACAGGTTGAGTTAGCAAGCACCGATTAGTCAAAGGTTTTGGCAGGGTCACCTTGTGTTTTGAATGGGTGTGTAACACTACAACACCACCAGGGCCTCCTATCATTGAGCTAGATCATGATCATGATCAATACTGAATCCTATCATTGAGCTAGATCATGATCAATACTGAATCCTATCATTGAGCTAGATCATGATCAATAGTGAATTCTATCATTGAGCTGTCATGATCAATAGTGAATCCTATCATTGAGCTAGATCATGATCAATACTTAATCCTATCATTGAGCTGTCATGATCAATACTGAATCCTATCATTGAGCTGTCATGACCAATACTGAATCCTATCATTGAGCTATGTCATGATCAATACTGAATCCTATCATTGAGCTGTCATGATCAATACTGAATCCTATCATTGAGCTAGATCATGATCAATACTGAATCCTATCATTGAGCTATCTCATGATCAATAGTGAATCATATCATTGAGCTATGTCATGATCAATACTGAATCCTATCATTGAGCTGTCATGATCAATACTGAATCCTATCCTTGAGCTATGTCATGATCAATAGTGAATCCTATCATTGAGCTAAAGTATGATCAATAGTGAATCCTATCATTGAGCTATGTCATGATCAATAGTGAATCCTATCATTGAGATATGTCATGATCAATAGTGAATCCTACCATTGAGCTATATCATGATCAATAGTGAGTCCTATCATTGAGCTAAATCATGATCAATAGTGAATCCTATCATTCAGCTATATCATGATCAATAGTGAATCATATCATTGAGCTATATCATGATCAATAGTGAATCCTATCATTGAGCTATGTCATGATCAATAGTGAATCCTATCATTGAGCTAAATCATGATCAATACATAATCCTGTTATTGAGCTATGTCATGATCAATAGTGAATCATATCATTGAGCTATATCATGATCAATAGTGAATCCTATCATTGAGCTAAATCATGATCTCCACAAGGAAAAGGATCCTTCTCTTTCATCTGCTATGACATCAACTAAAGGTGTGGAAAGACGTGTTTATAGTAGATACTACTGCTGCTTGCTGACATCTTTTGACCTGGTGGCAAGCACATCAGTGCTGTCTGAATTTAGGGTTCAGCGTGCCCTGTGACTTCTGTGAGCACAAGGGGAGCCCTCAGCTGTTGACCAGAGGTACTGCAGTTCGGATAATGAATTGTGACAAAGTAGTTTTCATAAAAAGATTATGGTATAGATTTGTGGTCAGTGAAAATAGTAATATAGAAGATGGAAATAACAGCTTGGCCAAATGTAGGCTTAAAATAGCCAAGGACTTTTTGAACAGATTGTCTAATCCTCTCACAGAAGGTGGTTCATTAGATTCAAACAAAACTTTGTAGACCACCACTCTTTGGATTCGTGTCAGCGGTGATGCAGCAGTCAGACTGGGGCAAAGGGAAATCAAAGTAGGCCACAACCAGAAAAGCTGGAGCAGCCTGTCAGTGAGACAGCAGGCGGAGGTTTTCATTTCAGCACCATGGACAGCTCCATCAGATGAAGTATGTGGTTCAGCTCTGCCACCAGTACAGTTTCTCTGCATTTCAGCACCACACCTCGTGGACAGCTCCCTAGCCAACATCCAGTGCAAAGTTGAGAGCCTCCAAAGGTTTCTAAATGTTTGAGAGAAAACCATCTGGCGTTTGCAAAAACCTGGTTCCTAGAGAGACAGCCGTGTATTGGGCCCAAGCTTACTAGCCATGCTTTTCAGCACCATATGTTCTGTGGATAGCTCATGAGACCACTTTATTCTCACAGCAGTAGCATGTTTTCCTATGCTGTTGTTTGCTATTCTATTTGTTCCACTTTCTGATACTGGGTAGATGCAAACATCACAAGCTGCTGAAATGATATTACTGTGAATGACAAAGCGGTGGAGCCCAGCACAGTTGCGTTTGTTCAGCGTGTACCACATGACTGCTACGGACAGTTCCCTAGCTGAGCTCTACCATATGGGCAGACGGCTCGCAGACATCCGCTCTCTAAACTCCACTTCCAGGGATTCACGAATAGCATGTCAACATCATTATATCTCTGTGTGCTCTCTGGAGGCCAAGGATCAGATGATTTCCTACCAACTCCACAGCTTTGGTGGCCCAGAAAAGATGTTTTAAAGGGTGTTCACAGCACCAGGCATTCTGAACAGCCACCGCTTCCATGTTTCTCACTGCGAGAGCAGCAAGAGAAGGCTTATTTTTAGAAGATGAAACCTAACAAGATCGGTTGTGCCTGGTCACATTTTAAACATTATTTCTGTTTGAATATTTGGGGAAATAGAAGAGAGAGACAGAGAGAGAGAGAGAGAGAAAAAGAGAGAGAGAACCTGGGAAGAGAATATAAGCTGATTTCTGTAAAAGTGGCAAAATTACACATCCCAAGAACACGATCAACTCGTACTTTTTTGTAGGTGCCATTCAAAAGTACTTCTAAAACGTACATGTTATTCAAAGGTTTCCAGGCAGTATAAGAGAAAAAGCTAAAGATGGCCATGTTTGATTCTTAATCGCAAATAAATCAATAAATAGCTAATAAAAAATATTATAGTACAATAATACATCTCCAAAGTCTCAATTTAAAATACAGCTCCCCTTTCAGCACCTAACCTATCAGATTGGTTGTCTATAGATGACTATATTAAGACTATTGAATTGTTTCCACTTGGTGTTTGAGCATAGCACTTCAGCTTGAACCGCTCCAGAGGACAGGCTGTGGAGGCAGGGGGACGCCCTCTGCTCTCTGTGAATCTATGGCTTTGTCCGTCTCTGAAAAGACAACCTAGTGCTCAGTCAATTTGTCCTTGATTAACAGTTAAAACAAAATCACATGTACAATATTTCCGTTCTATCCCCGTTGCCGTTCCGTAGCGTACATTTGCAAATGATCTCATCTCTATAAAGCAGTCCGATGGGTATTGTGCTGAGAGCAGGGGAAGTTCAAAGGCGAGGCTGTGAGATGGATCCTAGATTCATAACAAAGATGATTGACCACAGGTTGACCTTCACAGTCCTGGCTATAGTCTCCTTCTCCAGCGTGTTAATGATGATGTTTTCTGCTTAGTCACCACCACCATGAGCTTGTCCTTAACAATGTGCTTTACCCTCCTGTCAGAAGGGCCTTTGATCGCCCTCTACCCTTTGGGATCAGAGTAAGTGAGGAGGAAGACAGAGAGACCAGGAGAGGAGGAGAGAAAGAACGAGAGCAGAAATTGAGCGCTAACGTGAGAAAGACAGACAGAAAGAGATCCTAGCCTGGGGGCTTGGTATTGAACCGAGGCAGGGTGATGATAGGATGTTCTCAGGGGGACTGATACTGGAGACTAAACTCTCTTTATGGCTCTCTCTCTCTCGCTCTCTCCCTTTCCCTCGCTCTCACTCCCTCTCGCTCTCTCTTTCTTTATCTCTTCCAGTGTCTCGTTCTTTCCCCTCTCAGTCTCCTAGTTTCCCCTGCTCTTCCAGGGACGGTTGGGGGGTGTCACTGGTCAATGAGGCTTCAAACACTGTCTCCTCTGTCTCTCCAGTTCCTACACAGAACATGGAGTGGACCAGGAGCTCCAGTCCAAAGGAGGTGCTGCAGGAATGGGGTAAGGACAGACACGTTTACACCGTTACTGACTCAGTGTGTGTAAGCGAGATGTTTCTACGGAATGAACTGCTGACGCTGCACATGTTCAACACCGGGTTGGAAGAAATCTGGCTTGTTCTTCTGTTCCCCTTCTCACGGTATTGTTGCCAAAGCTCTCTCTGGAATTGTACACGGCTAATCCTCCGGACTCGTTCTGCTACCACACTGGTGCAGTCAGAGCGAGAACACTTTTTGACTGGTTCACTTGGCATAAAGTCAATATGATAAGTCCATCAAAGAGCCAGTTTGATTGGCTGAAGTGGGTGTCTTTCCTAAATGAAGGGACATGGGAAAGGGTTGTGCCTTTGGTCCTAGTCCAGAGACCTTCAATGACACATTAGAGGAGACAGATTCAAACAGGACCATTAGCTGTATGATAGCAGCCTGGTGTGTGCTGCCCTTCAGGCCATTGGTTTGAAGTGGTCATCGGCCTCCTCAGGGGCTATCTGGACATTTGACGCCATGTCTCGGTTAAAGACATCCTCTCACCTCTTTATTACTCTCAGAAGTCACTGCAATATCTCTCACCTCAACCCCCCCTCGTTCTCTCCATCTCTCTCTCTCTCTCTCTTTCTCTCTCTCTCTCTCTCTCTCTCTCTCGCTCACACATACACTCTCTTTCGCCCTCTTTTTCTCACACACACACACACACATACGCACACACACACACACGCTCTCTTTCTTTTTCTCGTTCTCTTTCAGACACAGGCACTGACTCATATCACTCACACGTCTATGTACACACACATATATATTGTAAATATGAACTAACTTTCTCCATGTCCCTATAGGGATTGTGTTGAATTTAGTGTTGACATGAATGTCTCTCCTTGGTTTTGCAGGAACGTGTTTTATGGTGTATCCCACATAATGTGGAAGAATCGACTTGACTCCAGCATCTCACAGTCTCAGGTGATTCATTATAGGATAAAGCCAAGAACCTACACGTTCAGAAGTAATTAAGGATTTGTATGCTATTATGAATGTATGAATGTATAAATGCTATTATGAATGTATGAATGATGTTGTATGAATAACTCAACAGCAGCACATGCACAGAGGTCAAAGGTGGCATCCTGCAAGGCGCTGAACTTTGTCTTCCAGTTCATAAAGCCTTGATTGAGCCGGAGGATTCCTCAGGGAGCCCTGCCCCTCCGACCCTATCAGGCAGATAAGGACCACCTTCCCATTCCGTTTGTTTGTCCACATCTATTATTCAGAGTGCAGATCACCAGAGCACTGTGGTCCCTCAACGCTGCAATATGGGAGTGTGTCTTCAGAGGAATGAAAGACAAACACACATTGACAAAGGATGTTTGGAGAGTTGACCTCCCCTGGCACACAGGCTGAACCAGAGGGGACACACTGAAATGGGTGAGCCTCCTTCATGTTCCACCTTGTGTCTATTGATTGGAGTCCAGCCAGTCTGGGAAGTAGTGTTTACATGCAGACTCAGAGGGACTATGCTGGGTAATAGTGACTACTCAGGGCGATAGCCGCAGTTTCATTGGACCTGCGGTCTAGATTGGGCCTGGAACAGACAACACCAATCCATCCTTCTCTGTCCCATTAGGTTGCCATTAAGAGAGAAAGGAATTGTTTGGCCATGTAGATATGGAACCTTGGGAACAATGCAAGAGAAGGAAATATGGCAAAGTAGAGATCATTCTGTCAATGTGGAAAAGGTTCGTTGGTAATATTTCATACACATTTTTTCTATATTGATTTTGCAAGAGGGGAAACTGCTCATCTAAAATGCAAAACCAGGAACTATTGTTGGATTTTATGTTGAATAGATTTGCTCAGACATGTACCCATTATACTGTATGCACTGCAAATATTTAAAGTGCCCCAAATGTATGTATGATCAATCTACTAATAGGAATTTATTTAAGAATGTATTTGGGAACAAAGGTGTATGTGTCGATATTAAGGCTCGTGTATAGATCACGAGAGCGAGAGAGAGAGAGAGAGAGAGAGAGAGAGCGAGAGAGAGACACACACACAGAGAGAGCGAGAGAGAGAGAGAGAGAGACAGAGAGAGAGAGAGAGAGAGAGACAGAGAGAGAGGGAGAGAGAGAGAGACAGAGAGAGAGAGAAAGAAAGAGAGAGAGAGAGAGAGAGAGAGAAATGATGTATGATCTGGTGAATACAGTGGGTGTGTGTGTACCAAGAAGTGTCTAGCTAACAGGTTGAGTTAACATGAGCTCCAGAAGGGTTGTGGTTTTCTCTCCCTCTCTGTGAACGCTGACCTGGAAGACTTTTCACGACTGGCCACGCAGCTACAAAGACTAAAACAGACCCATTAGAATACATGAACTCACCTGGGGTAGTACACACTCTCACATAAACTGTGGATTGTATGAATACACAGAGACGCAAACAAACATGCACACAATGTCCTTGAGAGGCAACAGTTGCAGCAGGAGAAGCATGCATGCATACTAAGAAGACTAATCTCATGGCTGAATTACTTTTTTATCTCTAGCTGTGTGTGCATGTGTAGCTGTGTGTGCGTGTGTGTGTTTGTGTGTGTGTGTGTGTGTGCAAGGAAGTGCACGGGATTAGGATCCCTGCATATATTATGTCTGTGTTTTTTGGTAAAGAGGGTGATGGTATGTGTTTTCCAATGTGTGGCTTTTAATTTGTGTCTGTTTGGCCCTGTGTGTGTGTCCTGTGTACAAAGGTATGGACCTATCATTACATCTACACCCACAAACACCCGCTAACAAAGTATTTTAAGGGGACATTCTTACCATAATACCATTGCACATACACATGCACACTACAACACACACAATCTGATTAGTAAATTTTTTTTTAAAGTAGTAAGTAGTAATTGTCAAATTGTTTTGACAGAACTGTGTCTTTTATCGCTCTCATCTAAATGAAATGGTGCCTCCATTTTCTTGATGATATAAAGCAATGTGACACAGCATTTGGTCGTCGTGGTTTTTCCTCCTGTCTTGCCTGTTCCTTGTTTTCTGCTGTCACTCCGTCTGTCCAGACACCTAATGGACTCTGCCCTCTTCAACAGGGAGTTAAGGTGTAGGGCTCCTGTCGAGTGGGGGGGGTAGTAGCAGCGTTGAATTCAGTGGACATGCAGACCAGCCAACACGATAATAAGCCTTCTCTATTTGAGATGCCAAACTGAAGTGAAGTCCACGGGTCTGGTTGTTCAGTTGTCCATGGTGACTATCAATGATCTGGACTGCCACAGTGTTGCATTGACTAAAAAGCCAAATATCTTACAGTGCTGTATCCTAAAGTACTTTATTTGACAAGTAAGAACAGACTGGCAAACTGCTTGTGATGCGCAGCAGACTTAAGATCTTAGCTTTGGTTATGAAATTGTATATTTTAGAATATTATCCTATTTTGTGCCTGTTCATATTATAAACTTGTTGGATTGACTGCATCCAAATGTCTGAAGTTCATGATCAAGAGTACTGAGGAAAATGATTAATTTATGTTTCCTGATAATTTTATAATATGTGATGGTTGGCTTCGACTTTGTGGATTTCTTTTGGCTATTTGACTCTTTTACAGTAAATTACTTCTGACACAAATGTCCCTTTCTGTCTGTCAACACCACCAATAGCTAAATGGTCCAAAACATATCAAAATATATGGGACACCATCAGTTAGGATAAGGGTTTCTTTACCCTAAAGGCTGTTTACGTCGCTAATTCTTTGAATGTGTATCAAGAGTCACCACTGATGCCCCCTAATGCTAAACTTTCTAAATCTTTAATCCAAGATTACAGCTGGATGACACTACCTCCCGGTAATCCTGTCTCTCACCCCATGGTAGGGGAGATAAATAGAAGGTTGGAGGTGAATGGAGTGCCCATAGCACGGGCGACAAGACCAAGGCGGAGCTATGGTTGGCAGATTATGTGTTTATGTGTCTCTTCTTCCGCTCCCTGCCCTCCTTCGCTGACCCACAGCATCCCCCGCCTTCACACATGCATCTCTAGCTCTCCCTCATCGCTCTCTCTCTCTCTCTCTCTCTCTCTCCTTTCCTTTCTCCCTCAGTCGCTTTCCAACCCTGGCATTTCTGATCCACAACGGACAGACAGTGCACAGCTGACAACTGCTGCTGCTACCCCTGTAGTTGTTGCTTTTTATATCTTCCGGGCCTCTCCTCTCTCTCTCTGAGCTCTGAGTCTGCCTCACACAGTGTGTAGGCTACCTTCTTATCCACCGCCTAGCGTGCCTGGCTGGCGCAAGAAACCGCATGCGGACAGAAGCCGCCATCCCGCGCATCTTGAGCAAATATTACAGTGGGTTTTCTGTCGCAGAATGAGTAGTTGATTGTTACATATTCCTCTTTTACCTTTGAAAATTTTCGGACTATTAGATTTTTTTGAGTGATCTATTTTAGTGTGATTAATAGGGTATGTGCTATCACTTCTAATATAGAAGGTGAAATAACTATACACTCTACAGGAAAATCGTTCGGGATTGTAAGTTTTGTCTATTGCTTCGAACGCTGTAGCTGGGGAGAAATGCGTCGTGTCTGACGCGAAATCACTGTCATTCGATTCACCCGTAGGACCTGCGTTTCAAGAGACGCAACCAAGAGGTTTCCCCACAATTCATGCTGCCGAGCATCGCAGCACTTTGGTTTTTACCGGAGCTCTAGTTCGATTTGGTGCGTCGGCGTGTGGACGCTGCGGTTGAGACAGGACTCCTCTAAACATCTCTCAGAATGGTTTGATATATGAGGATTTCCACAGCGTTGCTGTCACTGGAAAGCTTAATCCGCTCTCAACTGAACATCCTGCAATAAAATCAAGACACTGAACAATTTTGAGAAAGAGATATAAACCGACCTTATCCCTTTATGGACTAACTATTCGATCGGCAGGATTATTATCCGCTCTCACGGATCTTGATCTGGGTCTTTTCTAGGGAGCAAGAGCCTCCAACAGCGGCAGATATGAAAGTTATTCCAGCTATGATGTTCCTTGCCATATTTTGGAGCCAGGAGTGGGTGCCCGTTTTCTCTGATTCAATCATTCACATTGGTAAGTTGCATCTTTCTCCCGTCATCACTACCCTTTGAAGTTTACTTTGCAAGCGCTACTGAATACATTTTGGGTGACCAAGAGAGCAGTGGTGGCAGCAGAAATCTTGCGCAATTGCCATCTAATAATGATGCCTCTGATACCCTTTGTCACGACGCCTGCCTGTGTGGATCCAAAATGGGCTGTAATTTGGACATCAGATTCGTTACTTATTTTAGACAGCCTTTGTGGTGCGCCATAATGCGCATAACCTATTTGGCATTTACTTTTGCACATTGAAGCATATATAAAGGTACTTCACCTCTCGAGTCGTCTTTGAGATAGGCGAAATTAATTCCAGTGTCAAAATTGACTATTTTGCCAAATTTATATTAATAGTTCTGTTCAACAATATGCATAGGCCTAGTTTAAGATCACTGGCAAAATAAGTAAACCGATCAAACGGAACATTAGGTATATATAGATTACTTGTGCATAAGGCACCCGTTTGTTGGATCTTATTGCTGCGCATGAAAACAGGTGGTTGGCGAATAGCAGGCTGGTTCCTTACCACACGGATTAAAACAGAAAACCGTGGGTTAGCCTATTGTTTTTGTATAAACCGAGTCTCCTCAATTATATTATAGGCGGGTTATGCAAGCATAATGCCCGGCCACCTCCTGCACGCCTCTACCACGGGCTATGTATGGTGCTGTTGGGTGACAGAGAAATAGCCCGTGTTCTTGCCTTACTGAAAAAGTGCAAAAGCCCTTGATGCATCCCCTACTGTGTGTGCTTGTGTGTGTTGTGTGTTGGTGAAAGAGCGAGAAAATCGAAAGAGAACGCGAGAGAGCTAAAGGTGGTGGGGGTTGTATCGTGCAAAGTTCGCAAGGTGGTGGTGGGCTTATAGATGGACAACGATTGGTTCCGAATGGAACACAGTCGAGAGAGAGAGAGAGAGAGAAGGCCTGGCCATTAACTACATTCGCACCTGTTCCCGTCCAGTCATGAGTACGGCTTTGACGCATATCGGGCAAATTTCTAATACACGCATATTTATTATCATGCATTATAGTTATGTACAGCTAAGCCTACAATAATTGGGGCATGGCTTAGAGATGAGCGCGTGACTATTGCCTATTCATAAAGAGTTTTACTAGTGCGCTTTGGTTGAACTGATAGCTGCGTGAAGATTGGGTTTGAGATTTTGTGGATGTTCCACTTTGGAGATGGCCGGCTGAAATAAACTGCACTTTCGTTGCACCTTTCCTTTTACATTAAGCCACTTTAGACTATTGTGGACTAGAATGTCAACCGATTTATTGAGTTATTTATTTATTTTCTTCGATATACAACCAGTGGTGTGTGTGGTCTGTTTTGACTCATTGTTCTCCTCAGCACTATCAATCGATAGTTCATTTCCCTCCTAGCCACAACTAGTTTGAATCAATGCAAAAGGTTAGATTCTACAAAAAATCCCCCGTTATCTGTCCACAAATAGCCATTAAATGAGACAGCCGTGAATAATCTTTATAGCCTGGAGATATACAACGCAAACTGGGATTTGATTTATTTTCCTGTGAAGACAAAATAAAGCAAGAAATCAAAAACAAATTGTGTTCTTACGCAATCCTTCACACGTCCTTTGTCATACCCTGTACCCAAAGTTACATAGCCTATGGGAATAAAACACGGGGCCGCAAAAACAAAGCAATATCGTGACCATATTCTAGCTAATCCGTACCTAACCTTTTAGTTTCGCTTAAGGAGCAAAGGGGGGGGGGGGGGGGGCGCGGGCGGTCACCCACAGCCGCGGCAAGAGAATCA
>JAVQIZ010215571.1:0-19672 GCA_036023535.2 Galaxias brevipinnis
ACCCCCCCCCCCCCCTTCCTGACAGAATACAGTTTCATCCTTCTGATACGGATGTTAAGAGTTTTACTTGGCTGACGTCGTTTTTTTTCCTCCTATAATCTCGCCTCGGTTGGAATGTAAAAATAACTAGTTATTTTTTGGGTTTTAAATGACATTGGGCCTTTAGCCTGGGATCCAGTTGAGCGGGGACAGATGGTTTTACTTTGGTTTGCTGGAGGTTGATTCAGTGTTTGGTGGCTTCTAACGGTGCAAAGAATTAGAGACTCAATGGGCCCACCCCTAGTCCTCCTCTCGCTCCACTCTGATTTTTCGCTGTATACAGAAAAGGAAAGACTTTGACAGAAAAAGGAAATGCTTTTGTTTGTTGTTTTAGTCGGCAGAGTGTGACAGTGCTCCTTACTGTGCAAAGGTTATTGAAGGAGAGAACAGAGCCCTGATTGGTCGACAGCAGGGGGTCAGAGTTCATGTGGATTCAGAACCAGGAACTAATTTGCTGACGTCTCAAGGATGTCAACCTGTATTTTTGGCTGTTCCTGCTCTTGATTGACAATACTTAATCATTCAGCCAATGTTTCTTTTTTTTTCTTTCTTTTTTTTCATAATGTCATAACTTACGTTCTGTTTTCTTTCCATACAGACATTGAAGGGATGTTTAATGTTTTCTAAACTTATTGAGTAAGAACGTAATTATTACTAACTGAGGACACTGAAGACATTGGACAGGACCTCATTATACTCTTATTCTCTGGCTGCAAACACTTCCTGCATAGATCACTTCCTGTTTCCTGTTACCGCGTTGCCCTGACAACATCTCCCAGTCGTCATGCTCATCCTGGATTGGTCAGTTGCTCCAGATTCTCGAGAAGCCGTTCTTATTGATCAGAGATGTTAGTATTACTTTCAGCAGACTGTAATATTCTAAAGTTTGAACAGAAACGAACTAAGAGGTGAATAGAGATAGATAGTTTGCCAAATCTCAGTAGCTATGGGCTTGATCCTTTCCTTGATCGTTAGTTGTAGCCGAAGCGTGGAAGCTATTGTTCGGTCCGACTGCTGCGTTGCACTATGACAGAGACTATGACAGTGAGATAGCCCAACCAACAAAGCCAGCAGCAGTGTCAAATATCCTCACCCCACTTTTCTTTCTGCCATGTCCCTCTGTCCTTCCAGTTCATGTTAGTGTGTCTACCTTTTCTGAGATATCCAACAAACTGCATGGAGTGTGTGTGTGTGTGTGTGTGTGTGTGCGCGCGTGCGCGCGCGTGTGAGAGAGTGTGAACATGAACATGTTTTCTTATGAAAGTCCAGAAGGCAACACTTTCCCTTAAATTCTATTGGGGATCACTTTAGATACTGTTTGAAGGGAAACTAACAGGATATGCAGGTAAACTCATTAAGTCTGAAGCCCCTCAAAATGGAAACAAATTGAGCCTTCAGAACAACACACTTAAATATAACGCAAACAAACTTAGTAGGCAATGGAAAAAGAGTTTGTATTGCTAACAATCCCTTCAGTTGGTTAGCTGTTGGCTTAAAATCAGAGATAGTGAATACTGTTTAAAAAAAAAAAGCATAAACAAAAACCTGTTATGATAAAAAAAAAAAAATTTTTAATTGAGCATAGGTTGTGACGGTGAGCAGGCGATCAGTTTGCCCCCTGCTGGATGAAGTGAGTAAAGCAATAAGATTCCTTACAGCTGGGAAACGGTATACATTTTGTATTCTTCTGCATACCTTGCTGTAGCTGGTGATGCTCCATGGTACTGCCCTATCTTTGTTCCTTCCTGTCGGTTTTTAAAAAGGAACCATGGTAATTTCTTATTATTTTAGATATGTTTTATTACTTCCTCATTTGCTTCCCTGTGACGGATTTGTACACAGCAAGGGAGAACCTGCTCACCTCAACCTGTGTTGGAAAGGAAACAAGTGCAAGTAGAAGGGAACATTCTTTGTATTGGGGCAGACTCCAGACTACATACTGATTTTACTGATTAAGACAACATAGTCCTCGATGAAGAAAACAAGACTTCAAAAAAGCCTTTTATTTCAAAGAAGAAGAAGAAAAAGATTCCTGCAAGGACATGTTTTGTTTATTTTATTTTTTGGAGCGTTACTGAGCGAAAATAATAATCAAAATAAAAACTAGATTTTACAGACCCATATTAATTGGATGAAATGTTTACATCATAGCACAATGTGCCAAAGTTGTTTTCCTGTTTTTTTCATTTTTATTTCTCTCTCTTGGTGAAATTGTATTTACAGTAGTGGGAATAAGGACATGCAGCTGGTGTACAGACACATCAGCCAGTTAACATAGGGATGCCAAATATAATCTAAATTAATAATCATTAAAAGATCATTACAATTGGTAGGCCTATATTACCTAAATTTGGTTACTGATAGATAAGATATATAAGAATTTCTTTAAAATATGGATTAAAAACCATGGGCTGCCTAGGAGAGATCATGGGCTATAATAAAGTGTATATGTTTGTATATTTACGGCGTAGTGTGTACACAGGATGTATATACACACACAATGTACGCAGTAGCGGAGGCTATCACTACCAATGTCTTCTGTACAGTGCTTCAAACTGGTCATTGTTTTATATATATGCCAGAAATTCAATTTTGAATGATAAAAATGATTAACTTAAATAAATGCATTTATATATAAACATATTGTGGATTCTGTGTTTCTTGGAACTGAACAAGTGCGACTCTACCCAGCAAGGCTTCTAAAACATAAGCATGAGAGCGAGGAGTAAGGTTCGGCTTTCCTGGCTTTCACAGGGCTAAAGTGATGAGGCGATCTGACTTTTTTGGGGGGGATTTATCAAAAGCATTTAATACTATTAGCACACATCCGACCTCAGGGTCAAGTATCATGAGCTCTGTGATAATGAATGGGTAGCCTAGCCAGCCTATATCGAGAAAAATTAAGAGAACTCACTTCCAACTTGTCAGTCAGGCTGTGTTTTATTTTCAATGCGCTGCCCTATAGCAGACCGACAGGTTTTACATAATGCATCCAAACAGCGTGGTGCTCCTCATGCTTAACTTTTGATGACCTTAGAACGATTTAAAAGATACTGTATCTCCACGCAGTTCCAGAAGACGTCCGCCCGAGGGCGACAACTACGTTGCACAACACAGTCGCGCAGTTATTCAGAGGGGGCCATTTCGAAATTGTTTAAGAACCCTAGTAGTGCCCCTTACTCTTCACCTGTTCCACGGTGATTTCACACACAATCAGCAAATACGTTTTATCCCGGATGAGACAACGCTATATAACCTTTTATCCTAAAGAGCCTCAAATGGATGTTGAAGACCCGTTTTGATTGCTTTTTAGAACAATATAAGTTTTATTGATATTGTTTCTTGAACAAGATTCATGGATAGAAAATAGATTTGGAGACTGTTTGCAGAATGTTACTCCATGTGTATTCATATGATATTTGTGAATTCGTTTGGAAGTGATCAAGCTTAAACTACCCCTTAGAATATTGTGCTGGGGCAAAAATATACGAAATGTCTAGTCGTGGATCAGAAGATGATGATAATGGAAGGAGGCCAGCCACATAAAAGAAACATTTTTTACTAAACTAAATTTTGATATATTAAGACAGGAAGTAAATTTATGATTTCAGTCAGAACACCAATCAGCTTTCAATGGCTCAGAAACGTTTGTGTGAAACGTCCAAATTCTCTGTGATGTGAGTGCAGCAACAGGCTTCATATGTTAAATAAATACGTCCAATTCAATTGGAAACTGTGGTGGGCTTATTTGACTGTTTAAATCAACAAGTCCTGTAGATGGGCTAATACCGGTAGATTCTGTTCTGTCTTTAAATGGACACTTTTTTCGGACAATATGATATGAACTGGGGCCGGACAATGTTTTTGGAGCTGAGAAGATGTAACCATGCTACAGTGAAAGATTCAACTTTGCTCCACCTTCAACCTCCCCCCGAAGAAAATACAGATTTCTGCTACAGGAAAATCAGTGCCGCCTCAAAAATTGTTCATAAAACAATAATAACCAAACGATGGCAAATGTCTTGACTGAAAACATTACCAGGAGCAATAAGGTAGGAGAAGGGACAAGCCTTTCTCTGGGGGTAAAAGTGGAAGGAGGACAGCTGCATAAAAAT
This sequence comes from Galaxias brevipinnis, assembly GCA_036023535.2. Taxonomy (NCBI): domain Eukaryota; kingdom Metazoa; phylum Chordata; class Actinopteri; order Galaxiiformes; family Galaxiidae; genus Galaxias; species Galaxias brevipinnis. The sequence goes on from JAVQIZ010215571.1 coordinate 4,155, forward strand.
AAAAAGTGGAAGAGGGATTGATTTAGAGAGAGAGACACCATGCACACAGTGCGAGGGGCAGAATGGACCGTTCAACACTGAGACACAACGTAGGGCTCTCCTGTTTCAGCTCCGCCCCTCTCAGGTGATCCACGCCTCAGGCGACGACGACACAGCTGAATCTTACCGCTTGATTGATACAGGAAGAGTCGTTGGAATTCCAGATGTGATGCCGTCCAAAGTCAAAACAAAGAGACAGTTGTTGGCATGCTGACAAAAAAAAAACACAAGGAGGATTTGGACTAGGTCCGATGTGATTGGCTGAGGTTATTTGCCGGTCACGCATCCTCCAGGTTTTAAGATCCTCTGATTGGAGGACAGTTTGGTACTTGCAGACTGAACACACACACACACAAAGAGGTAAAGATTAGAACGCATGCCGTGCAGTTGTCATGGTTTTCTTTGTTGCTTTGTGAGAAGTCCTTCAGTCCTTTATCTTCCTCCTTGCAGTAGTTCATTTTCACTCTCTTTCGCTTCCTCCTTTCTTCACATTAGTCTTCACCTCACTTCTTTCTTCTCCTCTTCATCCTCCATCTTTATTTATTCTGCTCCTCCTCCTCCTTTACTTCTGCTCTTCGACCTCCCGTTTGACCTCTGTGACATAGTGGTGATCCTTTCCATGAGCCACCTCCATGATGGCAATGGCCTGGGAACAGGAACAGGAAACGTGTCAGAGATGAGTCACAATGCACAACAGCATAGCATAGCATAGCATACAACAGCATAGCATAGCATAGAACAGCACCGCATAGCATAGTTACCATACAAACATAAACAAACTTTTTTGTATTATGTACAATAAAATATTTAGGTTTCACACTTACTGACAGAGGTTTAACACTCAACTGAAAAAAACCTGCTCTATTTGAATTCCTGTTGAACCTTGTGCCATTTACCTGACGTAAAAAAAAAACGTAAAGCTAATTTTCAAAGTTGGAGGTAACTTTCAAGGATGACAAAGGACTGTGAGCGTGTCCTGTGACTACTGGATTTGTACTTTAAAAGTGAAGTAAGGTTAAAAAAAAATTAAAAAGCCAACTTTCCCAGTAATCCCTTGTAAACCAAAAGGATTCAATGTTTTAGGTGTTTTCTAGGATGGATATATTAGCAGTATCTATTTTTAAACTCTTGTGTTCTCACTGAGTCTGGCTGTATTCTGTTGGTAATAGAAAGTATTTACAATATTAAACGGTAAAATCGAAAAAGTGATTCGATTAAAAAAGAAAATGAAATTATTAAGCACTTTGTTCAATTGGCTATCAAGTTAACAGGGAGTGTTTTTAAAGCTCTTCCAAGTGCATGGCCAGTCGACTCTGACACACAGTGTCAGTAATATTCTCTGGTCTTGTCCCTGGGTGTAAGTCTTCCTACCTTCTTGAGAGCTTTGACCCCCTGCGACTTCCTCTCCAACCCCAGGTAGAGTCTCCCTAGCTTCAGGTACATCGATGCTACGTTCAGGGAATAGGCCGGGTAGTGGATGCTAAGGAAACAAACATACCATAATAATTAAGATTTACAAGGAGTAAGACCGGATGGTATAGTTATGAAATAAACCACCATTAATTATTATAATGAACATGAGAACAAAAGTTTGAATCTATCCATTCACTGTGTTGTGATTGGCTGATTGGGCTCCATGACCAATGAGGGGAGCAAGTAGGAACGCAACAGGAAACAGAGATTTTTATCTCCTCTCACCTGTACAGGTGTATAATCTAACCTCACCGGTACAGGTGTATAATCTTACCTCACCTGTACAGGTGTATAATCTAAATCAAATCAAATCAATTCATGTTTATTTATAGAGCACGTTTAAAACAGGCAGAGCTGACCAAAGTGCTGCACAACACATTCAGATACAGTATATCAAACATAACAACAACAACAAACAGTTGTGACACATATACATACTATATACAAGCTAAGTGCATAGAAAACCACTAAGATGCAAAGGCTAATGAGAAGAAAATAGTTTGGAGCTGAGACTTGAAGGAATCGACAGAAGGGGCAAATCTGATAGGAGAGGGAAGGCTGTTCCATAATTTAGGGGCCTGTACAGGTGTATAAACTTACCTCACCTGTACAGGTGTATAATCTTACCTCACCTGTACAGGTGTACCATCTCCTCTCACCTGTAGGGGTGTATGATCTTCTCCCCGTAACTCATGGCTCCGTCCCAGTCCTGCATGTACAGACACACGCCCATGGCCTGATACATCATATGCAGCATGTAAACGTTGGTGTCGGCAAAGATAGCTCCCATCTTCTCCTGGCTCAGCTCGCAGATCTCCAGCAGCTCGCTAGGGGGTGCCAGAGAGTCAAGGGGAATCGCAAGGGGAAATATTTCAGGCGAGTCCCGTCGAGCCATAAATTCAATACATTGCCTACAGCCACATTCTTGTGTTTGCCTCTCCTGAACACATCCTAAGACACCTTTCTCTAAATGTTAAATCATCTCTTTGAAAGGATATTCTTGTAGTGTTTGGCTCTCCTGAACTCTTCAATGACATTTTTTGCGTAGTGGACCATTTCATTGATCTCCTCCTGAGATGGACGGTTCTTCAGCTTCTTACGCAACTCCATCTTAGCCTTGTCCTGAACGAGGGGACATACAGAAGGGGGTTAGGAGGATAGAATAAAGAAAGAGTGGGTACAACACAATCAGAAACTCAGAGAGTGAAAACAAATTGAAAGTTAAAAAAAAAAGTAGGGCTTGAACATCATAGCTTCATTTTATACCCAAAAGAAAATGGGTTTACACAGAAATGGCTTTATTCTATTAACTTCTATTACGTTAGACTTTGTGTTGCTATCTAGTAACGGCTCCATTCCATACCTTAGACTTTGTGTTGCTATCTAGTAACGGCTCCATTCCATACCTTACACTTTGTGTAGCTATCTAGTAATGGCTCCATTGCATACCTTAGACTTTGAGGTGCACTCCGGACACTGGCAGGAGAAGAAGTAGGAGTCTACCAGCCTCTCGTTGCGGTCCTCTGTCGGATACAGCAGGTCTATGTAACTGTTGAAGATCTAGACAAACAAATAAGGAAGGATATGGTGTTTGGAGGAGTTGAGAAGACCTTCCTTTCTTTATAAAAATAAGTAATCTAGAAACTTCCAACCAGGTTATAGTCAGCACCATAAAGCTGTGTTCTGCATGAGTGTTCTGCGTGTGTGATTGTTTGTGTGAACAGTGAGTGTGTGCATGTATGTTTATTTATGTGTAAGGGTGTGCGTCTGTATTTGAGGGGTGTTGTCCCTCAGGTCCTCACCTCGTCCCCCGGGACGATGTCCTGCACGGCACGGACCTCTGCCACCGTGCCCTTATAGGTCACTATGACGTTAGGACTACAGCTGTGGTTCATCAACGCTACACTGGAGGGGGGAAGACAGAGGGAGAGAGGAGAATGAAGATTTAGGAGACAGGAGAGAGATGAAGGAAGAGTGTAACAGAATTGAAATGGGATTTAAGCTGACCCATGGCCTCTTATTTTATAAAGACAGTGTACACCAGTTTTATTTTATAAAGATAGTGTACACCAGTTTTATTTGATAAAAATGGTGTGCACTAGAGTTTTATTTTATAAAGATAGTCCACACCAGGGTTTATTTGATAAAAGAAAGTGTTCACAAGTTTTATTTATAAAGATAATGTACACCAGGGTTTTATTTTATATAGATAGTGTTCACCAGAGTTTTATTTATAAAGAAAATGTACACTAGGGTTTTATTTAATAAAGATAGTGTTCACCAGGGTTTTTATTTGATAAAGATAGTGTTCACTAGGGTTTGTTAGTGGAACACGAGGATAGTGACTTACTCAGGGAAAACCGCTGAACCCAGATGGGACAGCTCCTCATCTTCTATAGTGAAGCCATTACAGTTCACCTGCGGAGGGGGACGGGAAGGAAGGAAGGAAGGAGACAAACAGATGTGGGAGGGAGTGAGAGATGGGGGGGGGGGCAGGAAGGTAGATAGAGAATGAAACAGATAGAAAGGGAGAGAAAGAGAATGAAAGAGAGGTAGAGAGAGAAAGAGAAAGAGAGAGGAGTAGAGAGAAAGAGAGAGAGAGAAAGTGAGAGAAAGATTACTGCCATTACTACTAGCATGACCACCCAGTTTTCTACTGACTCCCTCTCAGCAAGTCTAAACATAGCCCACAACAAAGCTACTAGTGTGTGTGTGTGTGTGTGTGTATACATAGCCCACATCACAGACCTACTGGCCAGCATTCTCTGGCACACACTTCCACTGTCTAGTAGCCACGTGGACTGAAGAGAGAAAGAAAGAGAGGGATAGAGAGACAGAGAGGGATAGAGAGGTGTGTGTTTTGTGGGTTGTGTGTGTGTGTTTGTGTGTGTGTTGTATGGGGTGTGTAGTCTAAGTGTCTTACAGCAGTGGCACACTAGATGAGAGTAAACACTGGGCACTGGTAGCTCCCAACTGGCCTTCAGGACTGACAGCTGAGTCTTTATGCCTTATTAGTCTGACATGTCCCCATTGGCTGATACCGCTGACAGACAGGCCCTGATTGGCTTATAAGGCTGGCAGACAGACCCTGATTTGCAGTCAGGGCTGACGGATAGATCCTGTTTGACTAATGGGTTGAGAGTGTTCCAAGATCTACTAATAAAAGCACCACATGAGTGTGTGTGTGTGTGTGTGTGTGTGTGTGTGTGTGAGTGAGTGAGTGAGTGAGTGAGTGAGAGAGAGAGAGAGAGAGAGAGTTTCAGTGCAGAAACAGCAGCTGTCCGCTGTCTGTCGACAGGTGTGTTTCCTTCTCAACCAATGAGACATCCTCCATAGAAACGCCCCCTTTCTAGAATTATCCACATCTAAAACATTCCAGTTTTGTGACCAACTGCATTTCCTTGAGGGCGTTCATTAGGTCGGCGGTTGGTTCTGAGTGTGTTTGGGGGTTCTGCTCAGGGTCTCGAGCCGTGGCTCTTAACCTTTTTCTACCAACGCCCCTCTGTGTCAAAGACAACATTCCCATGACATTTTTTATTATAACTAAATAGTGGTTTCATTACCATGACGACTATCCATCATGTTACTCTCTGAGGCCCCCTAGTGGGCTGCAACCCCCTTGTTGAGAACGTCTGGTCTAGTGCAATCTAAAGGAAGTTCTAACGGTGTTTACCTGTCCAAACAGCACGGTGAGGTTCTAGTGGAACCTAATGAGGTTCTGACAGTGTTTACTTGTCCAAACAGTACAGTGAGGTTCTAGTAGTGGAACCTAAAGAGATTCTGACAGTGTTTACCTGTCCAAACAGCACAGTGAGGTTCTAGTAGTGGAACCTAAAGAGGTTCTAACCGTGTCTACCTGTCCAAACAGCACGGTGAGGTTCTAGTAGTGGATCCTAAAGAGGCTCTAACAGTGTTTACCTGTCCAAACAGCACAGTGAGGGCTTGGTGCCCGGGGAACTCCATGATGTGTTTGGAGTAGAAGTGGTGCAGCGCAGCGATGTCCGTCTGGTTCATTTCATCCTTCTCCGCGTCACACTTATCCAGGTCTGGAGAGGGAGGGAGAGACAGAGGGAGGGAAGGAAGATAATAGGGAGGGAGAGAGGGAGAAAGAGAAGAATGGGAGAAGAAGAAGAAAGGGAAAGATAGAGAACAATGAGAAGGGTGGCAGTAAAGCAGTGTAAGAGATAAAGAAGAAGGAATGTAGTGAAATGAGGGAGAAAAGGAGAGAAAGAAAAAGAGTGAAGTTTAGCGTGGTGTACTGACAAGTGTAATTTCATTACTAATCAGTAAAGGGCCATTGTTCAGTGAAACTTGTAAAACTACACATCCCTGCTAGACAATGGCCAACCCAGTGGTTTGTCTTATAAAAGCCTGTTTTAAAGAAACAAAACTACACGTCCCAGTTCTTACTAACCATATAAACCCTGTTTTAAAGAAGTTCAAGAGGAAGGACTTTTCAGACACCCCAGGGTGGTAATGTGAGGTTGGCCACATGCACACGTCGCTCACACTGAATCCCCGGTCCCTCACTGGAACTGGGAGGGGGCAACAGCAGCTGAGTGTGTGTGTGTTTGTGAGTGTGTGTGTGTGTCTAGGTGTGTGTGTGTGTGTGTGTGTGAGTGTGTGTGTGAGGGCCTGAGAGTGTGTGTGTGTATATGTGTGTGTGTGTGTGTGTGTGTGTGTGTGTGTGTGTGTGTGTGTGTGTGTGACAGGTGTGAATGCAACAAGACAGGTGTGGGACCAAGGCCTTAGTGATGACCCCATCAATCCTCGACTGTGTGTCGGGAGGCTGAACTTGGAAAAACCATTACTGAACGTGTGTGAGTGTGTGTGTGTTTGTGAGTGAGCGAGTGCTGGGGCTACACTGCAGGAAGTAGCTCTATTATAACGGCTATACCAACATTCTTTGAAACAAACTGCCTACTTCTAGAACTTTGGATAGCACAGTGGCTCAGTAGTCAGCACTGTTGCCTCACACTCAGGGCTTCAAACTCTCTCCGTATCAGCAGTCTCGCTGGAGGGTTAGGGTTAGGGTAATGGTTAGGGTTAGGGCTATGGTTAGGGTTAGGGTAATGGTTAGGGTTAGGGCTATGGTTAGGGTTAGGGCAATGGTTAGGGTTAGGGCTATGGTTAGGGTTAGGGCAATGGTTAGGGTTAGGGTAATGGTTAGGGTTAGGGTTAGGGCTATGGTTAGGGTTAGGGTAATGGTTAGGGTAATGGTTAGGGTTAGGGTAATGGTTAGGGTTAGGGCTATGGTTAGGGTTAGGGTAATGGTTAGGGTTAGGGTAATGGTTAGGGTTAGGGTAATGGTTAGGGTTAGGGTAATGGTTAGGGTTAGGGCTATGGTTAGGGTTAGGGTAATGGTTAGGGTTAGGGTTAGGGTTAGGGTTAGGGCTATGGTTAGGGTTAGGGTAATGGTTAGGGTTAAACACAGAGGGTTTACTTACGGGCTTCAAACTCGCTCAGTAACAGCAGTCTCTCTGAAGGTGTGCGCTCTGAGGTAACTTTCTGGAGAGAAAACAACAGACACAGAAACAAAGAAGTCAGTTAACAAGTAGCTCAGTCAGTCAGTCAGTCAGTCTACACCTCAGTCAGGCTGTCACTCAGTCAGTTAACAAGTAGCTCAGTTAGTCAGTCAGTCTACAACTCAGTCAGTCACTCAGTTAACAAGATACTCAGTCAGTCAGTCAGTCAGTCTACAGGTCAGTAAGTCAGTCAGTCAGTCAGTCAACAAGATGCTCAGTCAGTCACTCAGTCTACATCTCAGTCAGTCAGTCAGTCAGTCAGTTAACTAGATGCTCAGTCAGTCAGTCAGTCAGTCAGTGGGCAACACACACACCTGTCTCATGATGATCCTGGCCACCAGCCGGACAGTTTCAGAGGGACACCAGTTCTCCCCATAGGCCACCATGGCAGAACACTCGAGCTTGTGCATTGCCCAGTCACCTTTCTGCACACACACACACGCGCACACACACGCACACACGTGCACAGGAGATTGACATAGGAAAAAAGAGATATTACGGTAACACTTAATAATTATGTACAGTACTTTCTTCAAATACAGTGTACCAGTACAGTCCAAAATAATAGGAACTACACTACCCAACTGCTCCCGCCCAGTCTAACATGTTAGAACTACACTATCCAACATCTACTGTCACATTGGGACTACACTACCTAACAGCCCGCAAACACACACACACAAAACTAACCTGGCATTCGATATCGCAGTAGTGCGCCTGCTTGCATTTGCCACATTTTGACAGACCCTCTTTCCTGCAAAAAAAAAAGAAGAGAAATATAAAGTACAAAGATTCCACCACATTTTATTAGCTTCATTGTCTTTATGGGCGTTACTAGCGCTAGTCTAGTCTTATTCTCGTGATCACAAGTACACATAGACGTATATAAGACATAGACGTATATACAAACACATATACAGACAGTTTATCCAGCTTTGGTCTCTCTGACATGCTCAGTGAAGACACTGAGCATGCCCCACATGGGATCCATTGTGGCTGGCTGCCACACCTCACAACGTACGCAGACTGTAGGCGTTTTGAAACGACAGCCAGCTCCATACTGGAGACGTTGAAACTAGGCTAGTACTGTTCAGCATTGTACCAGCCGACTGACACTTTTAGGGTCCCTGAAAAGATGTGCTGTCTCTTGTCCATTTGTTCGTGGAAATTGTGACCTTATATTCATTCCCTGAGGAAATGCATTTCTGTATCCTAGGCGATTGGCTCACTAGTAAGTTCAAACTGACTTCAGAACACTCGGACTGTGAGCTGCTATGAGAATGTAGCCTAAAGTCCTGGTCAGGTCTTAGTTAGTAGGTAAAGGACCAGCATTTGAAGCAATTGTGTGTGTGTGTGTGTGTGGTCCCACTCTGCAGACAGGTGACTAGGAATGTCTCTTTTATGGTGGTCAATGGCCAAATCTGGTCACTGTATACAACTTTTGAGCATGAGTGAGATTGGATCGAAAAGACAAGACGTATTACTTTTTGACGCTGTCTAGGACTGAGAGTGAGACACACACACACACACACACACTAAGAAAGAAGAAAGCTCTTGGCCTTTCAAGCATGTCTCACTCGCTCACACTGTGGACACATGGAGATATATATTTAGAAATCTAACCTTTCCCCACACTGTCTGCCCTTACCAGCAGGGTGGGTGTGTGGGTGTGTGTCAAGTGTGAGAGAGAGAGAGAGAGAGAGAGAGAGAGAGAGAGAGAGAGAGAGAGAGAGAGAGAGAGAGGATGCGTATGTGTGTTTGTATGAGTAAAAGTGTTTGTGTGTGTGTGTGAGTGAGAGAGAGAGACAGAGAGACTGTGTGTGAATCCAAGCATGTGCAGTGATTGACTCCAACAACAGTTCTCTACAGTCCATGTTTGACTAGGTCTAGTTCTACTCCTTAGACATCAGGTCCAACCTTTTACACTAAAACTTCCCTAACAAGGAGTCAAAGCTAGGTGCCCCAACCCACTAACATAGTGAACAGGAATTAACAGCAAATTAAAGTTTGTGTGTGTGTGTGTGTGTGTGTAGTTATGGCTACCACCGTTCGGACTAGAACGCTAGAACTACTAGCAACTTATGAGAGCAATAACATCTGTGAATGTGTGTTATGTATTATTCTGCCTATAACTGCAATGCACCACCAACAACAATTCCTAGTTTAAGACGTTAATTCCCTTGAGTGTGTTCGTCCTCAATTTTCCGTATGTAGGGCTGTTCTAGTGTCTTTACAGTGAGCAATTGCTCTGACCCACTTACGCTCTATTTTTACAACAACATGAAAACATCTTTGGCACAACAATAACATGGCACATATTGCATTCCTACACTACAGCTAGCCAACTTCAATCTGTTTTGTCTCAGCATCAGGACTAGTAATCTTTCTCTTTTTTTGGCTGTAGATATCCTGTCAATAATGTGACAACTGTCATGCTTGCTCGAGACATAGCCAACGAAATAAATGGCACGCGAGCCATGCCAACAATTCTATACCTGGTGAAGCAGTATTCACAGTGCGCGCCCCTCTCGTTCACCGTCAGCACGTACGAGTACGCGGGGCAGGCAAATACCAGCTCCCCGACTGCAAAGTGTTTGACTGCCCGCAATCCTCTCCCCTTGTCCGGACTCAGAAACCTCTCTGTGCCCTCGATCCCCTCGTTCTTCATAGTGTCTGTTAATTCAGTTTAATTCAGCTAAAACTACTTAGCTTCTAGCCACCGTGATGTGCTATGCAGGGAATTCTTCTTCCTCTTGATCTACTTCTTCTTTGTCGTTTTGTTAAAACCATCATAACATTGCCACCACGTGGATGGGCGTACAAATTGAGATTTCACGCTATAGACCTGTTACTTCATTTGCTTAGTTCCTCTATTAAAACTACATTGCTTAAAACCCACCCGTTGACAAGGAAAAAAAGTACATATAAATGAATGTATGTATTTTACATATAAATGAAAAACAATAAATGTTTTTGTATCAATGTAATAAGCTCTGGGAAATTCCTCTTCAACTGGTAATACCAACACATGAACGACTCCTTCAAAACTCCTTTTCCAGGGGAGACAAAACGTATGAAGCTCTCACTCACAAGTTGTTTTTTCTCTTGTTTACAATTAACTCACTCGGTGTGTATCAAACTTGCATGAACCTCAAACAGCAGCAGCATTATCCTGCTTGGTAAATCTGAATCTAACAACACAGTTCCATATAATACACATAAATAATATGAGAATAATTAATTGACGTACTTTCCATTTTAACGTTTTGATTTTTTTCAAATGGTTTGCGCCTCCTGTTTTAATGCCACCAACGTTCAATGAATTGTTTATTTTCCTCCATTGTATAATTTCTGTCTGTATACATTCCTATTATTATATGGGATTTACATCATAGTGTAACAAATAACTTTTTTATTCATATAAAGAATGTATATCAAACATATAATTTGGTATTAAATCATTTAAGACTGTAAATGTTTAAGGGATTAATGTTGGGTTTACCCTTCACAAGAGAGCAGAATGTATTTTCTGTTATATGAGATGGATTTCATATCAATGATAAAACATACATCCGATTCAATAGAAAATTGCTCATAATCTTCTTCTTCTTCTTTGCTTCCATGATACTTAAAAAAAATTAAAAATCTATCAGTAATGATGTGACTCAAACCAAAAGTAAAATTGTATGAGCCGTCCCCTTTAACAGCCCAATCTGAGTTTTGTTCCTGTTCAGTCTTGTGATCAGCACCCGGAGACCTCAAGGATAAAGCGACTCCGACATTGTCACATTAGTCACATCAGACAGTCATGGCTTCGAAAGCAGTCACCTTTTTGTTTTTGTCTTTCATCCACCTCGCCATTCCTCACCCCATTGCCCGTCCAACAAACTGGCTCAGACAATGTCGGGTCATGACTAACCTCTCCATACCAGCCCTGGAAGTGCTGCCCGGGGGAGGCTGGGACAACCTGAGAAACGTCGACATGGGTCGTGTTATGAACCTCAGCTACTCCCAGTGTCAGACCACGGAGGACGGGTACTACCTTATCCCGGACGAGGTGTTCGTCATCCCCCAGAAGGAGACGGGCGTGGAGACCAACTCGGAGATCATCAGCTCCTGGCTGGAGCAGAAGAGCTCCACGTCCTCCTCCATCAACGCCGACGTGTCCTTCGAAACCCTGCTGAACGCAAAGTTCTCTACGGAGAACCAGAGGATGAAGACACACCAGGTCAAAGACAGTTCCACAGCCACCAGAGTCCAGGTGAGTTCTGGGAAACAAATATATTAAGAAGAGTTTCAGTACCCCTTGATACCCTGATATTAAAATATACAGGCCATCTCTGTACTTTAACCTAATAGGCTTAGTTTTAGTTTAAATCCTTAGCACTGCAGGACAGAGCCACAACACTAAACAATTTTTGTTTACAAATACTTATGCACAGTACTGTAGATTTTCTTTTCACTCACTTTGTATTTTATTAATTGATAAAATAATAAACAATTAACATTTATATATTTTTTAAAGTATTCTTACAGTGAAGATTTTTTTTTCACACATAACTAAAACGTTTGCACAGTACTGTACCCACCCCTACTCTACCCACCCCTGTTCAAAAAGCTTATTTTTACCTAAATGGAACAAGGAAATGTAGAAGAACATCCACAGTATTTTAGTGCAGCCAAAAAACATTAACTCTCAAATTGATTTAAGTTAATCTCCCTTCCCCCTCAGGTTCGCAACTTCCTCTACACAGTTAAAGCTTACCCTGACTTCACTCTTGACTCCCGCTTTGCTGAACAAGCAGAAGCCATCGCAAACGCCATTGAAAACAACCAGACCAGACATGCTATCTGCCTCTCTGAGAAGATGGTTCTGGACTACGGGACACACGTAATAACCAGTATCGACGCCGGGGCCGCTTTGGTGCAGGAAGACTACCTCCGCTCTTCCTACGTGTCAGACAGTGTATCAGACAAGTCCTCCATCACAGTGTCCGCCGGCTTAAACTTCTTTGACAAACTCAAGTTTGACATAAGCAGCAAGGACACGCAGGAGAGCTCCCAAATCAAAACGTACCAGTCCAACATTCAGTACTCATTGATGAAGAGTCATGGAGGGGCTCCTTTCTACCCGGGCATCACTCTGCAGAAATGGCAGGAGAGCATCAGGAACAACCTGGTCTCTATTGACCGGGCCGGACTGCCACTCCACTACTTCATAAACCCCGCCACTTTCCCGGATCTCCCAGAGCCCACGGTCCACAAGCTTAGTTCCTCCGTGTTTCAGGCCATACAGACTTACTACAAAGTCAACACCCACCCGGGTTGCGTGAATGTTGGTTCCGGAAACTTTAACTTCCAGGCTAACCTGGATGACAAGTCCTGCGAGGGTCCGGCCACTAACCTCAGCTTTGGCGGTGTGTTCCAGCGGTGTATCAAGATCAGTGCCGACGCAGACCCCCTCTGCCAGACCCTGGCCCAGAAAAACCCCGACACGGGGGACTACTCCTGCCGCGTGCCCTATTTACCAACCCTGCTACGCTCCGAGATGAGACAGCAGACATACAGCAAGAACATATGCCATAGGTCCTGCTATGATTGTGGATTCTTGGGGTGGTCAACATGCTGCGATCGAATTTGTAGCGACGTGAACTACGTCCGCTCTGTTACCGTAGAGACCTACTGGTGCACCGTCAGCGGGGAAGCTCCTGAGAACTCAGGGTATTTGTTCGGAGGTATATATGGCCCCTCGCTTGTGAACCCCATCACCAATACCAAGAGCTGCCCTCTGGACTTCATCCCCGTGAAGTTCCTCTCCGATGGCCAAGTGATCTGCGTGAGCAACGACTACGAGACCGGATCCAAATACTCCGTCCCCTTTGGTGGCCTGTTCAGCTGTCAATCAGTCAACCCCCTGGCCCGGAACCAGCGACGCTGCCCCGCCGAGTTCAGCCAACACCTAGCGACGGTCAGCGATGGCTGTGAGATCCTCTACTGTGTCCACTCGGGTCTTTTCACCGGCGGACAACTACTGCCCATCCGTCTGCCCCCTTTCACACGACCACCAGTGACCCATATGCTGGCCACCAACACCGTCATGGTGATGATCGAGGGAGAGCTGAGCTGGGTCAGAGTGGGACAGACCAAGATGTGGAAGTTGGCTACACCTGAGGAGATTAGCAACATGGCCCGGCTATCTGGCCAGGATTCAGGCCAGATGTCTAGGGGGCAGAAGGCAGGAGTGGGGCTTGGGGTGGTTGGTTTGGTGGTGCTGGTGGTTGTCGGGGTCATCGTGGCGAGGAAGAGGAGGGGGAGGGGAAGAGGGATGTTTGGGTTGAGGATGGGTTATGAGGAGATTGACGCTGAGAGGCAGAGTGTGATAAGAGTGACGGTAGGAGAGAGGGAGATACAGGCTGAGGAAGAGGTGGAAAGAGAGGGAGAAACAGAGGGAGAAGTAGAGAGAGGACAGACGGAGTGAGGGAAAGGTAGAGAAAGGAGAGAAAGTGAAAGTGAAGAAAGCTTGAGAGGAAGATGAAGAGACAGAGTTAAGGAGATGTGGGTGAATCTTCCAGATTTTTAACAGCTACATACTTTTGCACAGAAATCTTCAAAAAATTTGTTTTGTCTTTTCAGCAATCAAAAAGCTTGTGCAATATCTCTTTCATATGTAATTTCAGTTAATTAACATGGACTAATTCATGATGCTAGTAAAAAAAAAGTCAGCCTACTGAAAACTTTTACGTTTACTGCAGTGTTAAGATGTTAATTGTTTAACCCTGTAATTTATCTTATATGCATATACGTACCAGTGAAAAGTTTGGAAGTTCCAAACTTTTGACTGGTACTGTAGATATATAGTATATGTATATATATTAATTTTCAGTAGAAATACTTTTTAATATGTTACTTTTTAGATAACATATGACAACTGTCTGCTAATAATAAAAAAATAATGATGTGGTTTACAATGTGATAGATCCTGTGCTGTGTTTAAAACTTGATCTGGCTGGATTTTCCAAACAAATATATATTTTTTACAAATTACATATGATCAGGTATTTTTTTAAATGTATTGCATTAAAGCCTTCTATCTAACACAATCTTGTTTTCATATTATATTTTGTCCTGTAATTGTATGTGATCTCACATGGACACCAGTCGTGCTAATCTCACTGAAACCTGAGATGAGGCTGGATGATGTTTAGGGGTCAGCGTTTCTCGACCAATCAAGTGAACTGTCACAAAAAAAATTATTATGAAACTCAATTAAATCTGAGTTGTAACCTAATAATTGTAATAATACCACTGATCATACAAAGTGTACAATGCGTAGGCAACTTGCTTGTGAAAGCACCGATCACAAATAGATGAGGAAGTGGACAACAAAGGATTCTGTGGTGAGCAACCCCGCAGACAGGCAGACTCGATAATGACACTATACATGTTCCCACTTCCCAGCATTCTGTGGGTTGATGGTAAATAACTGCTGATGGACTCCATTATATATTTCTGTTGCCTGGCACTAACAAAACACCCACTCTTAAATACTAATAATAAAATAGAAGGCACATAAACGTACTTATTTAGTTATAATATAATACTTATGATTGTATAAGCAAGAATACATTTGAATTAAATACAATCTTGCTATTATCATTCCAGTGCTAAAGGTCATGCCTGAGCCTTGAAACTCACACCGCTACCCTGATCGTGTGTGTGTGTGTGTGTGTATGTGTATGTGTGTGTGTGTGTGTGTGTGTGTGTTTAAGTGAGTTTCACTTCCTTTATGAATGTAGCTAGCGAATTCCCCCAACAACTTACGTATCAACTGACAAGGCCAAACATGCGACAAGGCGACAAGGTCTTTCAGGTATAGCCTGGGCCTTTCAGGGACTAGCCTTGGACTTTCCCATGTTGAAACACTTCTCTCTCATTCCTCAGATCAATCCCATAATATATGACAGAGACGTAAACGCTGTTGACAAACACTTTATATATGTTAAGTATTGTAATTGTTATTTTAGTTGCTGTCTAGAGATCGTTTGACTAAGAATACCACTCATACAAGGTATCCAGCACTTTACAAGCATGAAACCAACTCATACAAGGTATCCAGCGCTTTACAAGCATGAAACCTGTTTTAGAGAACCTGAAAAGGGATATGTTACATCTTGGGGAAACAATACGTTTAGAAGAAGGATCCCTTACCAAGTTGGGACATCCATTCTCCTTTTGTCTAGTGCACTCTTAAAAATGTATTATTTCCCCCACCCACTGCTGTATAACTATTAGACACGTGTTGGGTTATTGTAACCCAACAATATTGTTTGGGTAAATAACCCATCCGACTGGGTTATCTGGTTAATGGCTGGGTAGAATTTACTTGTTGCATTGAATATAACCTCATGTGTTTGGATGGTTAATTTTTTATTTATTTATATTTACATATTAAAAATAATCATCATAATAATAATAATAATA
>JAVQIZ010215575.1:0-17914 GCA_036023535.2 Galaxias brevipinnis
TCTTTTCTCTGTGGCTGCAGCAAGTCTCTGTGTGTACGTACTGGGTTTGAAAAACTGCTTCAGGACCTTTTGGTGCTGTAATTGTGTGGAGTTGCAATTTCCCTACAGCTTTGCTAGGTGGATTCTTTGTTGAGAACAATAATTTGAGAAGTAGGAAGTGTGATATAAATGCATGCGCGCGCACACACACACACACACACACACACACACACACACACACTCACACAGACAGGCAAACACACACAAATACACATAAAGATATGTGGATCAAATTGATGAAGGAAGGAAGGAAGGAAGGAAATTATTTAAAATCTAATGATTCACTTGCACTTTGTACCACGAATATACATTTTTGTCACAATAAAAACTCAAAAGCAGAACTTTTCATCAACCTTGTGACCGTAGGCAGGAGTGTATGTGTCCAAGTGGAATTGCAATGTTTAGCCAAATAAATAGGGGGTATCCATTTCCACAAGCTCACTAATTGAACCAGATGCCTTATTTTTAGCATAGCATGGTTTCAAACCGTAGTGGTGAGGCCTGCGTCTTGATTCAAGCTAAATTTGTCGGTCATAAACAACACACAGAAGTACGGGCTGAACAGTTGGGAGGCTGGGGCTGAGGGAGAGTCTGTCGGCCCAAAGCCTGTTTGCCGTAAAGCTGTCTGCTGTTGTCTCATTCACAAAGCCTTTTCATTAAAATCCGATTAGCGTCAGGCTTCCAGAGAAAATATTCCCTAATCAATTGTCCTGTTTCCCCCGCGAACAGAAAAGATAAACAAATCATTGCGCCATGGCTCATTAAGCTAATGAGCACAGTGCACATGCCTCTATCCGCCAGCTAAGGCCTGTGATTGGCCAGCTAGGCTTGCTCGGGCCTGTCTTTCCTTAAGGCCAGAGTTTGAACGAGATACTGCTGGATACGTCTATGGCACAGACTACACCTTCATCTTTACTCTATTTACAATGCTTTCACGTAACAATATTTAAGACCGGCCACGGATCAGCCAACCAGCAGCGACTATAGTTTCCACTGTCCTTCACAAAGCGCTGTCCACAACTGCGATTAGTTCACATGTTCCTTTGCTGCAGTAAAAGAGGGCTGTTAAAAGGTCTACTACACATTGAACCCCCATGCACTTCATTATATGTCAATGGAGAATCACTTCAGACCGGTGGGTGCATGGAGGCCATGCATGCAGCACCTGTTTTGCATTGGTGACTGGAGACCATTAGGAATAGAAATCAAATCCACCTGGACACAGCCATGCCCATCAGACTACTGCTTAGCATCTTTCTCTCTCTCTCTCTCTCTCTCTCTCTTTCTCTCTCTCTCTCACTCTCTCTCTCTCACTCTCTGTGTGTGTGTGTGTGTGTGTGTGTGTGTGTGTGTGTGCGTGTGTGCACTCGAGGATGTGTGAGCATGTTGCATGTTTGTGTTTTGTAAAGGAGAGCTCTTGAGCCAGATGCCCTACAGACCAGGGTCCAGTTGAGCTGAAGTGGACTACAATATAAGCACTCTGAAGAACTCTATGATATAATACTTTCCCCATGCAATCCCAGGTCATCACTGACTGCTCTCAACAGTCCCTGCTCCAGCAGCTACTGTGGGTGAGCCGCACAGTCCAGTCCGGGTTAGTAGGTAACAGATTGGTACTGTGGTGTGAAAGTGCTAACAGTGACCAAAGTGTGTTCCTCCTCAGCATCCCTAAACAGCGAGGCCTGTCCTGAAGACAGTGACGGTAAGCTGTAGGGCCAGTATCACACAATGTTGAAAGGCTGCTCCTTGTGTGCCGTGGTGAAACCCTCTCTAACCACTCCCCCTGGGGCGTACCACCTAACACCTGCCGCCTGGAAGGACCCCTCGGCTGGGCTCCTGTTGACACAAACAGCCCGGAGAAGGAACACTGTTTGTTTGGGAAACCCAAGGAGGAAACACATGGAAGGCGTCATCTTTGCATAATCCCTTTTTTCCCCCAATCTCTCCCTCGTTCTCACCCTTCCTGTGTCCTCTACACCTTTGTCTCTTGTCTTTCTGTACACGACCCAAAACCACTTAATGCTCCGTCCACCCAGAAAACAGAAACTATTCACACTCTTTCCTTCTATGTATCTCCTCACTTCACACACCCCTTCTCGCCCGTGTTGTCACCCCCTCTACACCACTCTCTCTCTATCCCCACACCACTCACTCTCTCTCTCTCTCTCTCTCTCTCTCTCTCTCTCTCTCTCCCTCTCTCTCTCTCTCTCTCTTTCTCTCTCTCGCCCCACACCACTCTCTCTCTCTTTCTCTCAGGACACCACCCCCTAACAGCTGTGGAGTGGAGAGCTAGTTTGTGTGACGTCCTGCTCAAGGGTAATTACACCGTCAAAGTCCGAGCCCGGAGCAAAGGCAGCCTTGCTGCTGTAACTGAGGACGTCAAGTTACCAGGCAACGGAGAGGGAGAGAAACCTGACACCCAACAAAGAAGCCCACTCTCTATAGTGGACGCCATCCCCACCGTAGACCACAGCTGCTCTGTGTTTAGCTTGTGGCCTGCTTTCTGTTTCAGTTCTCCACTCTGTCTCTCTCTCTCTCTCTCTCTCTCTCTCTCTCTCTCTCTCTCTCTCTCTCTCTCTCTCTCTTTCTCTCCTCTCAGTCTTTATTTTCTCTCTCCACCCCTTCTCACTGTTGTTGCCCCCTCCTGCCCTTACCTTGTTTCACCTTACACATCTCCCTTAGGGGATGGCCTATTGTTTGACACCGGCTATTGACCTTATTATGAAGAAGCATGGAGAATGTCAGAGATTGCCTGTTTTGTTGAGGAATAGTGCATGTGTACTGCCTATCCAAGGAAATGCATTTAAGTGGCTACCAAACGTATGACAAACAGTATGTGGGTGACCTCTGATGCATTTGCATGTGCTGTATAAAACACAACACAAAAGTTACAGAATCTCCTCACAAACCGACTTGTGCAGTAGGTCTACAGGACAACGTGTATCACTCTACATGTGGCAGATGTTTTATGCATTATCTGCTTGTTCAGTCTAGTTTAAATTGAATGATGGGACAGATTCTAAGATGGTGTGTGGACTGGAATAAAAAATTGGTAACCCCACTTTGACTTCTATAGATTACATCTTTCCAGCCCAAGGGCCTACACTTACAGTACAAATTTGGAACGTTTTACTTGGATCAACGTTTTACTTGGATAAAGACTGCCACACAACATTCAAGTCTTTTCTTTGCCTTTCAGAGGGTACCAATCAGTTTCCAAGCTCCAGACAATCACCATAGATTTGTTTAACATTTGTTTGTAATTGACCCACACAAATAATCATATTATAATTGTTTCTATGTCAAAGGTTTACTTTGGGTAACCAAAATTAGAATCTGCTCTCAGTAAAAGTGAAGTCATGTATTTTTACTCTTTCTGACTTTTTCTCCTTTGGCCAGACAAATAGACAGTGGGTGGCTCACTAGCATTCACAGAAGGAATGACAAGACTTGAAAAAGGAGCAGAAAAAAAACAAATCAACATCTTACACAGTAAAGAACCAATTAGCCGGTGGCATTAATGATGATAAAAAATATAGTCTAGACGTGCTGTATTAAATTAAAAAAGGGGGGATTTTATTTGAGTATAATTTTGTGTTTTAAAAACCCACAATACATTGTCTGCCATGCCAGAGACAGTTTAGTGTGTTTGGTTTTATGAAGAAAAAAGCCTTTGCAGTTTTTCTTGTTTGCTGATGCAAGGGGAAAGTACTATGATGTGAGTGGGTGTGAGTGTGTGTGTTTCTGGTCATATATGGTTGTTTATGTGTAAGTTTGTGGTTGAGGCTGTGTGTGTGTGTGCGTGTGTGTGTGTGTGTGTGTGTGTGTGTGTGTGTGTTCCTCAGACTTGATCTGCCATGCTGGAAAGAGCTGAAGGTTTCATTAATACGGACACTGCTGCTTGAGAACCATTGAAACGGCCGCTAAATGAGATTTCACCATGGTGTCGGCGGTCATCACTCTGTGTGCT
This sequence comes from Galaxias brevipinnis, assembly GCA_036023535.2. Classification (NCBI taxonomy): domain Eukaryota; kingdom Metazoa; phylum Chordata; class Actinopteri; order Galaxiiformes; family Galaxiidae; genus Galaxias; species Galaxias brevipinnis. The sequence continues at coordinate 4,010 of JAVQIZ010215575.1, forward strand.
CCCTAGCAGTTTGTGACCATTTATATTTACATACGAACTGGCTTTTCCTTTAACTATTTACTTTTTACCTATTGGCGGTAAACCCTGTGTAACAAACTAGTCAGGGTTCAAATCCACTATCGCTCCACCTGGAAGTAGATAAGCAGTGATTTGTTGGCTTTCTGTCATAAATGCTCCAAACCATCTTAGGTCTGCTTTATTTATTACCTTAACAAAGTTCATTGTGGTGTCTCTCTGCACATCAATCCCACGGGTAAATAAACACATAGGCCACAAACTGAAGAACGTATTGAAATAAATTTCTATACCGTAACAGAACGTTTCTTTGTTCAACGATTGCTGGACGTTAGACAGATCAGTTCTTGTCTGTTGTCGATGAGGAAGATAAATGGCTGTGTCAACACAATGCACCAGTACATTACATTGATGGAAACACAAATGGAGGAGCATCCAGACAACTTAATCCACTGGCCTGGAAACAAATGTGTAACAGATTTGTTGCACTTTAGAGGCTAATGATAAATAAAAGTAGAGTTGAGCAGACATCTTTCATGTGGCTGTTGGCATATTTGTTACATTCGGGGGAGGGGGCTTGCTTTTAACTCTCACATATGAGTTTATGAGGCATTATTTTTAGATGTAAAGCAAGATCGCTATACCACAAGGCTTCATACATAATTTGTAGTTTTACTTTGTTGCACTAGTATGTTTGTGTAGTTAGGTGTCCTTACAGTTAGAATACATGACATACTGTAGAACAATTGGTCCAGAAAAGCTTTTGTATTCTAATAAATCTTATTTTTATCAAAACCTAAAACAATTACAGAAACGTTGGTCCCACAGTACATCAAAATAAGGAGGGCTTGGAGGCCTCAGAGGATAACTCAGTCCATTATCTTAATTTAGAAAAAAATCTTATGTTGAGCACAACTTCAATGACTGATCATGTTATTAAAATATTTACTTTCAGTCCAAGACATAATATATACATATATAAATATGGTAAAGATAGCATTATTCAAACTGTGAGATAATATTTAATATACAAGCAGTAATTTCTCAATGTGAACTGTACATTATTTACTGTTATCTCCACAAAGCACTCACAGGCTCTTAAATCAGATCATTTGTCCCTATGTAGTCTCGAACACACAAGCACACACCGACTGCAACATACTTTTCTTTAGGCTATAATTTGAACTCGACAAGGAGACTATTATGACGTCGGCAGAGGTGGAGACAAGACGCTGACAGCTGACATTTCTGTTTGTTTAAACTTTTAGTCGCAGTAAAAAAACGTTCATTTGGGGTTTGTGGGATGTTGGTGGTTTGGGGGTGGTGGATCGGTGTGAAGAGCAGGGTTCGGTAAAAAACTTTCATAAGACACTGGATGCAAAACGCAGGAGCTAGCCATGAAGTTAGTTTTCTGAAGTTAGTGATGAAATTATATTTTTCTACTTCAACAACTATGATTAGCCAATGTGACCAAATAAAGCTAAGAAGTAGAGAAACTTAAAACTATACTATATCCCCAAAAATCCCCTTTTCAGAAAGTGTAATCCTTAAAGAAAGACTAGGGCCTTGAAAGAGAATAACCGGGAGAGAGAATGAGCACCCTTTATTCCATTCCCAATTGCAGATCCACTCCTGAGGGCTTAGTTCCCACTACTGACCCAAAATAGCTCCTTAGGGCGTTTCAATTACACAGCGTTGCCGTTTCTTAGGAGGTGGTCAAACATTAAAAAAGTCTTTCCCCTCCCTACTGACTGAACTGACAACATTTATCCATTAAACATGAAGGCTGTACAATATCATTTCATGGCATTGTTCAGTGAACTATCAGCATGCGTACTGTTGACCTGATGCACAATTGATTGACGTAAATAAAATAGGGCAAGTCAGGTTAACTCTTGATTCATGACATCACACTGTTAATTATCTTATTTAAAATAGCAGGTTTTTCAGAGCATGCAGAATATGTTTCAATGGGAACTGTAGGGAGGAGTGGAAAACAAAGCCCAGCTAGATGTTCAAGTCAAACACTGTCTTCAGACATGCGTCACAGGATTCCCTCACTGTCATCATGGAAAATAGGGTTGCCCTCAAACACACTCACATACACCCCAACCACAAAGCCTGTGCGTGTATAGGGCTGTGAGGGACAGAGTAAGTAAGGACTGTGTGTGTGTGTGTGTGTGTGTGTGTGTGTGTGTGTGTGTGTGTGAGAGCGTGAATGAGTGTGTTTACAATTGCAAAAGCAGAATATAAGGGTGCAGCCTTTGGAGTGAGAAGAAGATGTGTACAGTATACTCATTTTACTAGGATTCATTGTTCCTTCCCTTGGGTTGGAACCAACTTGTCTGGTTTAAAGCTCTCAATAGGAGCTACAGATCTGTGTAATTTAGGTAATTGCTTTACAGTAAAAAATAGGAATAGATTATGAGACACAGATTTTCAGCTTACGGTTCATGTCCATTTCCATATACTTTACTGTTACGTTTGTCCCATAACCAGTATCTATGCTCATCATAAAGAGAGAGGTGGTGTTCATTTATATGTCTGCCTCAGAAATTCTGGAACCAAAGTAAAGATATGATAAAAGGTTTGATAAAAACATTGACACATAAGCTCTATCAACCAAGCCAGAATGATTGCCTGTATGAGTGTTGTGGTAATGGTAGAGACTTGGTTTGTCATGCAACTAAGCACTACTTGTGTTAAACACCTTGTATTAGAAAGAAAATTTGACCAAAACTGTTTTATATTTTTCCCTGATCACTCAGTTTGACCATTTTCAACAAGATCAATATAACCTTATAAGAATCTTAAGTTTTTGCTACTTTATTGGAGGGATATGTTCTGGGTCTACCCATGATAACTTGCCAACTCACTTTCTTTCTTTTTTTTGGACATTTCACTTTTCTTCTCTCTCTCTCAAAAGTCACAGCGGACAAACATTTGGAGAGGCCTAGTGGGTCTCCAGGTAGTCTAGTGCTCGTAAACACCTTCTCTCTGCATTAACACACAACCTACTTTTCTACTCTAACTCCTACAAAAGACCGTATTAAGAACTACTAGATTGCTACATACATTACATACAAAACCGTCAACTCTCCACTCTCCATCGATGCCTGAGTCAAATAAATAACTGAATATAGGATGCTTTTTAACGCAAGGCTTACGTGTAAATCATTGATGCACTTTTTAAGGGTAACTTTGATTTTGTTGATATTTAATTCAGCAGGTCAAAAGCAGCGTAAACATGCCCATCTGGTCTCTCAGTTAAATAGCTGCATGCTTAGAGGATTATGTTTTTAACGAGCTCACAACATAGGTGGTAAATTATTCCAATCAATATTTCAAAGGATAGATTAACATTATCCAAATTGATTAATTGCTTCGCGGCGTCCTCCAAATGTTGTTGTTTATCTGCAGAAAGGTCACTGAATGTATGTGGTGGTGTTCTACAGGCTGTTATTCTGATGGAGTCGATACAGAGACATGATGTCATATTGATCAATGGTTTATGAAATCATTAACGATGAATTGGTAATGACCAATTTGTTTGGCTTGTAAGATTTCAAGAGCTCAACAACAAATCGGCACACTTGTTGCAAAGCACACATCACTCGGGAGAGGATAAAAAAATAACTGTAAACCGCCACGTTATTAGGTCAGACAAGACAAATACAGCTTTGTTTTTATTCAGGAAAGAACTGAGGAATGAAATAATATGAATTTATTCTGAGTATAGATGTCTATCTACATTTGGAACGTCATCGGAATGCTTCACCCCGACAGCTGTGTTGGCGCTTGTTTATTTCCAAATGTGTTTTGTATTGTCAGCTTGAGCTCAGAAGGAAACTGTGTTTGGGATTTGAGTTTGAACATTTCTGTTCCTTTCAACAGGAACATGTGCCAGAACTTTCATACCCTTGAAAAGCACCAGTGAAACAACTGTTCAAATGCTATGAGTAAGACATATGTGACAGAGAGAATGCTCAGAGACTTGCACATGCACCGATGTTGATACAGAGACACACACAAAGAGTTCTCACGAACAGACAAACACACACTGACACACACACACACACACACACACACACACACACACACATGGACACACTGTGGCACTGTGTCAGTGCAAGCAGAACCAGTAGCAGCCCCGAAGCTCTGCTCAATAAAGAGACCCTCATTCTGTCAGATGTTGCACTCACACCAACACTCACACCAACACTCACACCTTGTTTAGAATTGAGTGAGTCGACAATAGCCTCACAGCCCCACAGACCTCAAGCAACCCAACAACCAAAGCTAAGGCCGGAGAAACAGCGTGCTGAGAGTTTAAAGAACTGTCATTCACTATAGAAGAGTACAAAGGAGACCGAGAGATTGGCAGATAAGACTTTGGATTGAAAACAGCAATACTAGCGATGAAAGGCAATTCTGGTGGGCCAAAAGAGACTGCAACCCGTCACTCGGGCTGGCAGGGGCCTGACATATTTTCATCCTGGCCATCGGCAATTTCAAACACCCTTCTAATGTTGAGACCAGGATGAAAGGAAACTAGAGGTTGTATTTGGCCCATGCTAACTAATCACAGCGACTTACTATTTGAATACAGTACACACTGGTTTATCTGTTTGATTTCTGGAAGACTTTTTTTCCTCCACTTAAACGTGTCCATCCATGTGTATGACCTGTGCATAACTAGATTTTGATGCTTTTTTCCTACTACAGATTTGGCCGCATGCTTCGAAAGCAGTGGCAATCATGTTTTTTACAGTATTATCAAATCAAAACTGAACGGTAACTGAAAGTACAATTTGCTTAACTTGTATTTTTTTTTACCTCGGATGTCCTAAAACAAAGTTCTGTTTTGGGATATATGCTGGAGCAAACATTTCCATCATTGCTCATCCTCACCCTTCGGCAAGTATCCTACCTGTGCATTGTAATGGAATAATCTGAGAAGACTAAGTATGATCAAAGACATCCGTGTTTTATAGCATGCCTCCAAGCGATCTCTGTGTGTGTCTGACTCTTCTCCTCCAGTATGGTTTAACGCGATTGGACAGCAACATTCTAACGACAGGCCTTAAAGATCTTTATTGCCATACCTGGATTCTGGAAGGCGCCATTCCACAGCTGTTGTACAATGCCCTGTCTGTCACCAGCTGATAGATCTATGTGGGCTACGCAGAGATATGGATTAAGAGTTGTCATAAAGGTCAAAGTACCTTTTATGGTGAGGAAGTTATCTACAAAGTAAAGGAGACCTGGGTCATAGAAGAATTTCCTAACATAAATATTTTCCCCGCCTGTTAAAGAGGATTGTGTTAGCTTATTATTATTGCTTTCTGCTAACATTCAGTAATTTCCACAGATCAGGAGATTTGATTTGAATTTTTTTTATATTTAGCATTTGATCAAATCTGAAAGAATCTGCAGTCAGGAAAAGTCCTTATGAGTTACACATACCAAGTGGGGCGTCATTAACTGCAGACACATACAGCTATCTCTGTTTCACAATCACATTCCACTCATTGATTTAGGTTTTAAGTCCAACCCTCCCACTCCTTCAGGAAGATAAACAAGTCAGGTAGTTCATTCACTAAACCAGATGCCTACGTGAAAGTGCAAGTTCACATATCTAGGTCTGACTCAGGGCCAAGGGACACCCTTTCTCTCTCACTCTCTTTTGCAATCATTCATGTCCTTTGCAGCACCTCTTCCGCCCAAACAACGTCTCCATGACAACCACACACCCTGTAAAGCCACAGCCCCGTCTCCAACCAACTCGTAGGTGTGTGTGCTTTTTTTCCTCTCTCTCTCCCCTCTACCTTTGCACCGTGACAACCTTTAAACGACAACGTCGATCAGGGGGTTCCCCCCGGTTGCCTGGGCAACCTCATAACCGAGTCGACAATGACAAACATTGGACCAGACTTGAGCCGGCATTCCACAAGAGGATCTCCCAGGAAGTCTAAGGGTTTCCCTGGGCTGCTGCTGCTGTTGTTGTTGTTGGTGGTGTTGCCATAGTACTGGCCGCCTGCCCAATGGCTGGGCCCTGCACAGGTGCTAGCAGGTTGCCTGCATGACTTGTTATCGTAATAGCCTTGCTGCTGCTTGTTGTGGTTTGGGTTTTGTGACGCAAAAGGCAACCACCATAGAAAAGGGAAAGTCTCTTTTCTTTAGACCTGTGGGATCACCTGAGAGGAGGTAGTGTTGGAAGGGTGTTTTTCTGCAGTGCCCTGCTTAGTAACAGCTGAGCCTAACCGTCTACATTGCCATCACACATGTGAGGAAAACCACACTGTCTCACACTGGGAATAATCCATTACTTAAAGTATACATAATCTAATTAGTATTATATGCACTGGACATTCTTCATGAAATTGGGAATTTGTGATCCATCTTACTTTTATTGTTTATGCTTCATCTGAATTTGTTGTTTTGTTTTTGCCCACCCTATCCTTTCTAACGGGCTTACGTTTCTGGGGCCGGATCCCGGGAGTTAGGGGAGGTTTGTGGACTGGGCCTCTGAGTAGAAGCCGCACACAGAACCACTTAGGGAAACCACAATCCCTCAAGTCTCTCAGGGCTTTTGGGGGAATTTTCTGACCCGACCCTGCTTGGATCTCCAGAGTAGTCAGTTGGTGTGCCATTTTGGTGTGTGCACGTGTGTCTCCGTGGGTCTGCGCCATGTTGCACAGGTGTGTGGCGTCAATGCAAACAGTATGTCTGTGTTTGTGAGCATGTGTGTCGCTATGCATTTGTGAGTGTGTGTGCATGTGTGTAACGTTTGTTTCGTCATGGTCATTTGGGAGGCGGGAGGCTCACAGCCGTTCAACTCAAATACAAACCAGGGCCATCTGCAGGCTTGGATCCCCTCCAACGCAAACACTACACTCTCCCTCCCTCCCAACACACACATACACGCTCTCACACACACACATACACACACACACACGCCTGGCCTATGATGTCACAAATCTGGGTGTGAGTGTCGTTTAATGCGCAAACCAACGTCAATGTAACACTGTCTCTTGCCAAAGTACTGGAGAATTCATACATTTGACTTTGGCAGATATCTTTATCACATGCTTGAATTCTTTAAAAAATATATATTTAAATTGCAAGGTTTCCATTATTTAATTGGTTGGAAACATTTAATATGATTTGATACGATATCTCTTAAAAGCTGTGGTTGAAGTTTAAAATAGCTTTTGAACATTCCAACTTGACTTTGAAATGTTAGAGGGGTGCGATAGCATGCAGCGGCAGGCCAAAGTGAACAATCTGCTCTCAATGCCAAGATTTTCATCCGGTTTGCATGATCCCATATTTTCACAGGGCATTTCAAACTCATTGATACCACTGATCCAGAGCACTGCTTCTCACACATACCTCTGGCACTGCACTGTTTGAGTACAGGCAATGTGAGGGGAGAGGAGGGTGTGTTTCTCTGTGTGTGTGTGCGTGTGTGGGTGTGTTTGTGTTTGTGTGTGTGTGTGTGTGTGTGTCTTTGTGTTTGTGTGTGTGTGTGTGTGTGTGTGTTTCAAAGAGAGAAATGAAAAGAGATAAAGTGATTGAGTGCGCTTGTGTGTGCTTGCGCATGCCGGCATGCGTGCCTAAATGTATTAATTCCTTTACGTATGCACACATCTACGTACGCTCCTGCTGATGGTGTCCTGTGCACATCAACACATCCATCCTCCATACCAACGTCTGAAGCTGGCGTGCCCCGTTAGCCTCATACTGTACTTGTTAAATGCCAGGGGAGACAAACGAGCTCCAACAGGTTGCCATGACACTTAATGGACTTCTCATGCTCCCACTGAGTCATGTTAAATCTGGGAGCAGGGAATGGGGAACGAGTTCTTTTTAACTGGGATTCTGGGACACAGAAGAATGCGATTTGGTTGGACGAGTTTATGTTTGACTTTTTTTTTGTAGGTTCTGTGTTGAAGCCTCAAGTGAAGTGAACAGAATGTTCACGAGCAACTTGCTTTGGACAGTGAACACCGCATGACATATTTCTTCAGGGATGAGTTCCGTATTACCCATGCACAACTAAAAACCTTGTTCGCAGTTTCCACTCTCCCCAGTGGGTCATAAGCACATCACAGCTCACCATATCTCTTTCCTTCTCGTTGTTTTCATTCCCATTAAAGTACATCCATCTGCAGCAAACACGGGACAGAATCCTTTTGGTTACACAGGAGTACTGGCCCAGAGCAGTACCGACATGGCTTACACCCTCTACTCCTCTACTCCTGTTCATTCCAGACTCCCACGTACACTCATACTTATACTCAATGAGGCCTGCACAGTCCACTAGACTGAAGTGCGTAAAGGTTTTCAGAGCCAATAGCACCATCTAACTGTGGTCAGCTAAGGTCAGGGTCCAATTCCCATCCTCTTCCTTGTCCATCTCTAAGCCTTCTAAGGAGAAGGGAGATATTACAGACTTTAGACAATAGATTATTCTCCGGCTGTGTTAAACCTGTCATAGTTATGCTCAGTTTCCTGTCCATGTAGATACAGAGCAGAAATAGAAACAGCTTTAGTAGTTACAGTGTCTTCCAGGAGTTGACCAAATAAACGTGTCCTGGCTTTGGTAAGATTCATGGATACTCGCTCAAATCCTAATGATCCCTCAAAATCTTTCCAAACGGCATTCCAAATCCTCTACACATTCTTCAAGATGTGTAGTCACTAGCCAGTGATAAACTGAAGCTTATAGTATAACGTAAGGAGATGATGAGTAAGTCCATGAGTGGATCATAACACTTTCTTGACCAACAAAGGGCCTTTGTTCAAAATATATGTACGGTTGGATATCACACAGGGAAATGTATATTATGTCTACAACAACAGAACCTTTTTTTTTTATTCTTTAAGCGGGTGAACAAGAGGACTAACTGGGATCCAGGCGGCAGAATGTTTTTTTAACGTCGACTCCATGTGAACTTCCCTAGCTAGATCTCTTCTAACCGCCAACATGTAACATTGACGAATTACTTAAATTCTACTCATTCTATTTTGTGTACCTGCCAGTAACTTCATGTGAATAACAATATTTGGACATACCTGCCAGGACCTGCTCCCACTAGCATTTTATCAGATCCTAGGTGGAGGCCTTTCCTGGCAGGAGTGAACTGGGTGCTCCAGCAGGGCAATGCTATCTTAATCCAATCACACTTTCAATTCACCTCGGGTGGAATGAGGTTGGAAAGATGCTGGCTGGAAAAAATAATGATGTTGATTTTCTTTCATATTATGTGATGTATGTTTCTAAATGGTCCACATAAGTCATTTGAGAGATATGTTGTGTTACACAAACACAAGCTGTTACTATGGTGATCATAATTAATCACATAATTAGTTTTTTTCATTGTAAGCTGTGGCCTATAACCTTTGTTTTGTCTTGTCATTATTCAGCTGTGATTTTAAAGCAACCTAATAAGTTGTTTAAAATCAAGTTTTTTGGTATATTTAAAATACCAAATGCCATTGATATGTTAATAATATTTCCTGGTTAGAAACAAATAATTATTATTAACTACAAATATGAATGAAGTTATTTTGGAATACAGAGGTCTCCATCACAGTGATCAGGCAGTATGCAAAATATGCTGTTAAATCATAGTACAAATAACTACATAACTAGGCATATAGGAAGTCTTATTTATTTATTGTGCCACTTAGATCATAAAACCACTTGTAAAATCATAGATATTTGAACCTGCGCACATCACTGAGGAAACGCAATTGAAATGTGAGGCACAAAATTATTGGGTCTGTAGGCGACATCTAGTGTCACATTTAAGCTAAAGCATGAGATTGAACGTTATTTTTGAGGTGAAACAATAACTGTATAAATATATAAGTATGTGCTATGGGGATTATTTTAGGATAACTGACGTTCTGCCTGTGTGAAATCCTATGAATTATTTCAGAAATCCGGTTTCTTACTCTGACAGGCGAGGTGAGATAGGAAAACGAAGGAGACAGGAGCATCCAGGGTGGGTGTCACTCTTACACGCACAACACCTCAACACCACTGTGAGCCGCGCCCATCCTTAGACTATGGTCTGATGACCAACACCCTACACATGACGAAGGCTACCCCTGCTCTTCCCAGCCCGCTAGCCAAACGTGCGGTGATTCATTCCATGAAGGCGGTCCAGACGGATGCACGCAGCCAGCATGGGTGTGTAGGGAGGGAGGAAGTGAGGAGGCACAATGGACTTACTTGGTCATGAGGGTGGGACCGGCGTAGAGGCGTGGGTTCCACTGGGTTATCGACAAGAAGCCTTGTGCAACTATCATTATGTTACAACCAGAAGAAAATACCTTCACCATTTAAACTGTATTCTGCCATCCTTTGTTCTTGCATTGTGTACCTTTGTTAAAATACATAGGGAATTAATTACCGGGGTGTGTAGACAAGGTGGTGTCCCAGCTCAACAGATGCACCTCTTCCTCACGTGGCTTCTTCACATGGGGCAACCAACTCTATCACGCTACCAACGACAGGTGAACCGGTTGGTTGTCTTGTCCGTGCAGCTGCTTGGGAACACATTGCTGAAGCCAGGGTTAAAATCTAGGATGGCTCAGTGGAGGTCCAGCGCTGCTGTGTGAAAGGCCCAGAGGGATTCTAACACTGTCCTATCAGTATGCGTGTGACTGAGACATGTCCAGTGCACTGGGTTCAAGTCTTATCTCCTGTGTAAGGGCAGAGCCAGTGCCTTACACTAGGGGGAGCTGCTTCATTAGAAATGAAGGAAAATGAAGGAAAACCTCTGTGTTTTAAAGTGACGTGTTCCACAGTTCTATTGAATGTGAGATGTGATCTTTTGGTAAAGGTTGGCTATACAGGTTGGCTCTTAACATTGGACAACACCTAGGTATTTAATGTTGTTCACTGAACAACAATGGGCCACATTATGACACCTGCCAAACATGTTACATATCGACCACATCATACTCGCAATAGAAAATAAAATGCATGCCTATTTCTTTATCAACTCCTAGGTTCAGTGGAGATTTTTGCTCAGTGTTACAGTAGGCTATCCACCACCTGTAGGAGTGCACAGACACAATTACTACAGAATGCAATGACTATTCACTATGAAATCAGAGCAAATAGTGTCCTTTTGATGCGTTTAAGTTACCAAAAAACAAGTAGTTCATACGTAATGTGTTCTTTTGAGAGCCCCATTTCCTTTGAAGCACTTTGAGCGTACAGTTGAGATCTGAGCCCTGTTTGCCTTCATCTGCTACTTACTCCAGTGATGCAGAGAATATAGCACATGGGACTGGTAATAAGAATGTAACGGGTTGTGAGTTTACGCACAGCTTTGTAGTGTATTCTAAAGTGAGGACCTGCATGTACAGACACACACACACACACCTCATACACCCCACCCCCACACACACCTCATACCCCCCCACCCCCACCCCCACCCACACACACATCATACCCCCCCCCCCTCCACCCCCACCCACATACACACACACCTCATACACCCCCCCACCCACACAAAACATGTGCAAATGGATGTACAGACACATAAATGTGCACAAACAAATAATTGCACCATGCAATTGTGTGGGAACATAGGAACACACACACACATACACACACACACACACACACACACACACACACACACACACACACACACACGCACACGCACATGCACACAGATACTCAATAATTACTATGACTGTACTGTGGCCATCAGGGTCACAGTGGGACCAGCATCCCTGGCCTGTCACCTCTGTTTGGATGTTTCTCTGCCCCGAAATGATCTTTTTCTGCTTCACTGGACACCATGGAATATCTGCTCCCTGACTCAATGACTTACTGTCTTAAGTAGTCTACCTTTGCTTTTAGGAAATGCACACACAAATAACACTTAATTGTAGGAACATTTTAAAAACAAGGCACTCTAGATCTATATTAAATACAGTACACGACACGTAACATCCTTAACATTGCAGCATTGGTTAGGCTTTGGTTTCATGTGAAAAAGTTGCATGTTGTGTGTAAAAAGTTATAATTGTAGTATTTTGTTGTATTTGTCTTGTGTTTTGTTGTGTGTGAAGTCGTTGCCATACCTGACACTGAAACGTTGTAAGAAGATTACTGACAATCTTCCCTCATAATGGAATCTTGAATCTTGTAATTTCAAAACAAAAGAACAAGATTACTACTGAAACTTGGTCAAAATGTTCTATCGTCCACCACACAGCGCCCCCAACAGGTCCCTCCTGGCCAATGGGAATGATTAGCAGCTGCGAGGACTGTAGAAAAAAACACACCTCCAACAGACCACTACCATTACCACCCCTGCTATGAGACGTCTGATTAAGGGACCATTATTCTAGAAGAGACAGTCAACACCCAAGTATAGGGGTTTGATTTCAGCTTGGGGAATTAATATGCATGAGGGCCGAGCATGGAGTGTTTAAATAATGCAGAACAATGACTTCACGTCTTAATTGGGGGGTGTTTGAGTAGTTTGTGTAGGAGTGTCAGCATCTGTACATGTCTTTTTATATGTGTGTGTTTGTGTGTGTAAAAGAAAAAGGGACGGAAAATGAGAAATCTTCTTCAACATTACCCAAATACAAATGTTTCACTGAAGGCATTAAATAATCATATCAGCCACCATCTTTATTCTGAAGCAGAGTTTGTAAAAATGTTGTGTAAGGAAACCTGTCTGACACTCCTAGTACCACTAGTACTACTAAATCTGTCACATCCATTAATTGGCAGTGTCATCGGAGGTGGTGCTGTCGGGGGGCGGCGAGGTTCGCTGGTATAGCGCGGTAATGAGCCCAGGTCCCCAAGGCTGAGGATAAATGATACCAGCCTGTAATGTTTCAGCCCGTCTCCAGCTGGCAGTGACGGAAGGCACATCCCATATGGCATTTGGTCCTCCACCCTCTTCTGCTCTCTCAACCTTTCTGTCTGTGTGTCTCTGTTTTAATCAATCTCTCCCCTTCTCCCTCCCTGCCCCTTCTTTTTCTCTCCCAAAACAGACACACACACACACACACACACACACCCTCACACACAAACTTAATTAATCAAAACGGTGCACATGAGTTAGGGCCAATCCCAAAAAGGCAGAGGCAGTTGAACTTTCTACTTAGTCAACCCATCTATTGTCATTCAACCTTAGGGCAGGCCAGATACTGCATGCAGTAGGTCCAAAAAGGGAACACATGACAATTAAAAGTAATCCAGGCAAATTAACACTCATCTCCTTTACTCATGACAGTAAGAGGACAATCCAAAATTCAAATGAAAGAACAGCAAGGTGCTTCAAAACTAAACATAAGGCCCTTCTGATAGGAAACGGTTCAGGCATGATTGGCTAACAAATTGTTTAACAATTATTTGAAATAGTTTATCACAGAATTTGTTTTATTTTTTCTCTTTAATTTCTGAGAAGCAGAATACCTCATATACATGGAAGAAAGTATGCAAACATGTAGAGAACCCTACTAAGTAGTGAGTGTGGACCAATAAGACTGAACATTATACACATAAACATTATGAACACTGAACATTATACACAGAAACATTATGAACACTGAACATTAAACACATAAAACATTATGAACACTGAACATTATACACAGAAACATTATGAACACTGAACATTATACACAGAAACATTATGAACACTGAACATTATACACAGAAACATTATGAACACTGAACATTAAACACATAAAACATTATGAACACTGAACATTATATACAGAAACATTATGAACACTGAACATTATAAATCGTTCATCACAGAAATGGTCTTTCTTTTTTCTCTTTAATTTCTTATTAAAGTAAGCAGAATACCTCATACCCTGAACATTATAGTC
>JAVQIZ010215602.1:0-21384 GCA_036023535.2 Galaxias brevipinnis
GAGAGAGAGAGAGAGAGAGAGGAGTCCGTAGCGCTGGTGGAGGAGTGTGAGTTGGGGGGGCTAGGGGCCCTGGGGCTGTTAGTTTGTTAGTTAGGAGAGAGACAGAGAGAGAGGGGGGGGAGAGAGAGAGAGAGAGAGAGGAGTCCGTAGCGCTGGTGGAGGCTGTTAGTTTGTTAGTCCATGCTTTGATTCAGACCCTCAGCAGCTTTAGAACACACTCACCAGGACACCAAGACGATCCCAGAGACACAAGGACACACACACAGCAGAGAGCCAAAACACAGAGCAAACACCAACAGAGAGAGAGAGAGATGGAGAGAGAGAGAGAGAGAGAGAGAGAGAGAGAGAGAGAGAGATGGAGAGAGAGATGAAGAGGGAGAGATGGAGAGAGAGAGAGAGAGGACGAGGTAAAGAGTCAGTGTCTCTCCGGAGCATCACCTCATCGCCACGGCGTCCCGGCTCGTGGAGACGGGAGCCAAAGACCAACATTAAAAAAAGACAAACAGTGCCAGAGCCGCCATTCATCACTGCCAAGATACATAAACACAATGAAATGGATGGGAATGCACTCTCCTCTCTTCTCATCCCTGTTCACACGGACACCAGGTTTCAGTGTAAACAGCCTATTAATCAAACCCACTCGCTGGCACGTCAGGACCATTCAGCTTGTGGGGGGTTCCAGCCATGCAAGTGCCTGTGTGTGTGTGGGTTTGTGTGTGTGTGTGTGTTTGTGTGTGCACGGTGTGTCTTTCAACGTGTGCTTCTTTTTGTACATGGGTTGAATATCTGTTGAAAGTAAGCGGTTATGCCTATGAATCAGATGCATAATTGGCTATTGTATCTAATGATGTGTGGATATTGAGGTCGTAGATTCAGCGCTGTGAGGTCCTGTGGAGAACGTTGCACTAAAACCAGACAGGCTCTGTGGGGGGAGTAGTCATCTCAGCCTGTCTGATTAATTCAAAGTGAACCTGTACTATTCGTCTCAGGCAACAATTAGAAGATGCAATAAACACAGTAAAATGGTGTGGTTAAATGTGAGTAAAGAGGAATGTCTTAAGATTTGCTGGTAGGTGAGATCAGCTTTTAATAAGGTTAGACAAATATAACTGTTGGCTGACAGCACATGGTTTTCCGACTCCCCAGAGCACAGTTATCATTAACCAAATAGAGAGGCTACACGGTTAAGGTGTTAACTGAACCAGGCAGGAAGTTACATCTGGAACAGGCAGACAAAAAAAAGAAGACGAAGAAAAGCCTAATCTCTCAAGATGACATCATTACAATTTCCTTTCCCAGCAAATATAAATAGCGTTTCTCTTTGTTATTAGGCTTTATGCCCAGGGAATTACTTTCATATTTCTTTGGCTCTCTATTGTGTCTGGCGGACCTTTACATAAGACCATATTTTAAGAGCGAAGCACTAAATATTCAGAAATAACTCTCGAGAACCTAAATATACAACAGGCGTGAGCTGAGGGAGGGGGGATGGGGGTCATTTCGGTTCCCGTGGTAACACAAATCCAACCAGCCACCAGAGCTCTGGAAGCATCAAAGCCGCCTGTGAGATAAGACATCAGGACTGGGGTCGTGTTCATAAATACCCTCCAACAGCCGCCTGCTAAGATGTTGTTCAAAGGGACGGGGGTTTATAGCTAACAGATAGTCTCCAGCCTCAGCCACTTAGGAAGCTTTATGGCCTATCTCCCTCCTGCTGATGGCACACTCTCCATACACCAACACGCTGCTTTTTATGACTCCTCTGATTGTGGAGAGTGAGAGAGGGTGGTGGTGGTGGTGGTGGGGGGGTGTTAAAAAAGGAATACACACAAAAAATTCTGCCGGGTACATTAAATCAAGTGGTTTGGGACCGTGCTGAGAGCGGAGTTTTGCGGGAAAGCGTTGCTGGGTCATGTGTTTAATGCTGATGCGAGGCTGCAATCAAGCGCCACTGTGATGCATATGTGAGGGAGCTAGCGAACGAGGGGAAAAGGGAGAGGCCGAGTGTTCCCTTTCTCTTTAAAACACAGGCTGGAATGTGACCCTGGCGTGACCTTCCCCTTTCACATTTCTCCAGAGGGGAGAGAGATATACAGGGCGGAACGCTGAAGACCCACCACAATAGCACCACTCCCACGCACACACAGAGAGAGAATGAAATAGGAGCACCTCAATTAGCAGACAGAGACTACCCCACTGCCCGTGGCGATGTGTGTGTGTGTGTGTGTGTGTGTGTGTGTGTGTGTGTGTGTGTGTATGTGTGTTGTGGGCCATGAGGACAAGGTGTGGCTTGCGCTGATGCTAGTGCTAGCTTGCGATGGCTTTTGACGGGGATTTATTGCCTTATCACACTCTAATCCTACCTTTTCAGTCATCTGCCGAGCCCGCTGCGGTGTGCCAGTAATAACCTGCTGAGCGGGGGCTTTCTCTTTTTTTAAGAGCAATCGTCGATCTCTCCCCCAAAACAAATGTGAGTCATAACAAACGTCATCTTTTTTCTGCTTTCTTTGTTTTGTTCGTTGGATTTGTCCTCTTTTTATTATTCACCTTTTCTTTTACATCCCTTGTGTGTGTGTGTGTGTGTGTGTGTGTGTGTGTGTGTGTGTGTGTGTGTGTGTGTGTTTACAAGGCTTTACTAATTCACATCGCCTCATTAGGCGAGTTATATTGCTCCAGAGAGAACTGCCCAGCTTACTATTCACTGTCGGGCTGGCTTTGATGTTTTCAAAGGAGTGCTGGTTTCTCTATCGGTACCTGTACCCCCCCCCCTCATCCTCCTCCTCCTCCTCATCCTTCTCCTCCTGCCGCTCTTCCTCTCCCCGAGTCTCCTCCCTCTATTGAAGGCAAACGTCTTGTGTCTGCTGGACACATGTCTCCCAAG
Organism: Galaxias brevipinnis; assembly: GCA_036023535.2. Taxonomy (NCBI): domain Eukaryota; kingdom Metazoa; phylum Chordata; class Actinopteri; order Galaxiiformes; family Galaxiidae; genus Galaxias; species Galaxias brevipinnis. The sequence continues at coordinate 2,882 of JAVQIZ010215602.1, forward strand.
TCCACCGCCCAGCAGCCCTGTGACCCCACACACTCTTTGCACTTTGACCTCTACCCTAACCCCCCCACCCCCACCCCCACCCCGTCCCTCACTGGGTCCCCCTGCACGTCCTGGCCTTTCACGTGCCTCATTACCCTCCTCACTCTCCAACTCCGTCTCACACCAGACCCACTCCAGTCCCTGCCCTCTGAACCCCCCTCTGCCCGGTACACTTTTCCATTGTTTCATTGTTTCAACTCATTTCCTCGCTTCTGCTGTTCATGCCTGCCTTTCAGTGTGTGTGTGGAGGCTTTTGAAAAAAAACTGAGCACTCGCATAAAAAAACCGATGAGGCAAGCAAATTGATGAAGAGCATTTTGCCCCCTCCCTCATACCCCCCTCCCCCCTCTCCCCCCCTGCCACCCAACACACCTCCCTCCCCTGACACACACGCCAACACTTTCCATGTCCCCCTGTCTCACCTGTGCAGCGGGTGTGTCCTTCGGCGGGCTCGTAGCCAGGTAGGCAGGCACAGGAGGTGGTGGGCTGCCCCACCCACTGACCGTCCTCCCCGCAGAAGAGTTTGGGCGGCCGGGGACGCGGCCCCTGCTGGGCGGCCCGGTCCACACACACGCCCTGGGCCTCCTGCACTAAGGTGCGGGGCACGGTTTCGGGGAAGGAGGACAGGGCGCTAGCCAGGGCAGGGCACTTCTTGTAGAAGACCCGTGCGGAGAGCAGGGCCATGCAGGCGCCCTGGGCCTGGAAGGCCAGGTAGAAGCCCCTCTTGGTCAGGGGACCCAGGCGGAGGGTCTTCACGTTGAACTTGCGCTCGCCGCCTTTGCGCAGCAGGAAGTCGGCAGCCACCGTGTCGACCTAGGACAGGGAGGTCAGAGGAGGGGACAGGGGTCAGGACCTACGCAGCAAATGGGATAGGACTAGGGAAAACAGCTGTGGCCTGCCCTATTTGATTCATTTATACTCGGTTTAAGTACATAAATCAAGTCAAACTTTAATTATTATTCACTTTGACAGACTGTGGTTAGACAGAACACAAGGGTCTGGTTTTCTCTAAATTAGTGATTGAAGTTATTGTACCTCAACGTATGTGTTCGCCAAGGAGTCCTACTTTAGTTTGTGGGTTCTCCTGTATTAGTGTAAGGGTTCTTCTACCTTAGTGTGTGGGTTATCCTGTATTAGTGTAAGGGCTCTTCTACCTTAGTGTGGGGGTTCTCCTACATGAGTATATGGGTTCTCCGTGCCATAGTGTGTGTGTGTGCATGTGTGTGTGTTTATTACATTAGTGTATGGGTTCTCCTTACATTAGCCTATGGGTTCTCCTCACATTAGCATATGGGTTCTCCTTACCTTGGTGTACGGGTTCTCCATCCAGGGCGGGTGCGTGTCTGTGGCCTCGTCCGAGTCGGCCTGGTAGTAATAGAGGTTGAAGGTCTCCTTGCAGCTGTGGTGGTGGGTGATGCGGGAGGAGCACTCGATCATGGTGAAGCGCAGCTCCACGTACACCTGGGAGGCGGCCTGCCTCTGGATCAGCCCGCTGCGCAGCCAGTGGCTGGAGGAGCCGTCCGTCTGGCAGATCTGGTAGGTCCTCACGCTGTTGTTCTCCTCGTCCAGCCCGCTGACCTCCTCCCACTGAGACGGGGGAAACGTACGGGAGTCAAAATCGGGAGGGTGTTCGGGATTGGAAATCGGGAAAACATTCAGGAGTCAAAATCGAGAAAACGTACGGGAGTCGAAAAAGGGAAAAAACACGGGATTCAAGCGTGTGGCGAGTGGAAGACAGCAATGTTACTTTAAGCAGATCAGATTACGCTGAGGAAATAGTGTGGCTCCAAGTATGTTTTATAATGAATTTCAGCGTTTGGAGTGCACTTTTCATATCATCTATTGTACCTTGTAGACATTTGAATTTATGTAGCCATCTAACTTAAATAGTAAGATTGATTTGTGAGGAAAGAGAAGAAAAAAAACACAAAGGGATGACAGATTTAGGTCACAAATTCTATTCCAGGGCAGGTGGCTGACATTTACAGTTCAATGGCAAAGATTTACAGTTAGCATGGGGTCTGTGCTTTAATTCTAGACGACAGTGGGCCTGTAACCCTGCTGTCTAGAGACTCACCTCAGGCTTGGCTCGGGAGTAGATGGTCCATTTGAGATCTGACGTCTCGGTCTTGGTGTTCATCAGAACCTCTGTGTGGAGAGAACCACAGGCCTATAGTTAAAATCTATCGGGGGTTGTGGGTTTGATTTCTTCCACATTATCCCAACATTCTTTTCTTCTTCTCTCAACAGATCACTAGGTCTGTGTCAAAGTATTACATTTACAGTATGATTCTCCCATTATTTTTTTTAACTGTACTGTTCTAGGAGAGTGTAACCAATTGGACAATATACAATGTTTATGCTATTATCCCTATACTATTATTTATGGCTAGACAGCCTGATCTTTTTTACTGTATCATCCAGGTCTGTCCTCTCTTTCCCTCATTCTCTTCTTGTCCTCTGTTGCCATATCTAGATTAAAAATAACCTGCTGAGAAAGCTCACTAGTCCACAGGGGATTGGGGACAAGCACAGAGAACAAGGGTAGAGCCCAAACTTACACAGTCCCATTATGTCCACACGCAACAACTTTGACTCAAAATTATTGAATTTTGAACACACAGATGCTCAGACACACACACACACACACACACAGAGACACACACACACACCCGCTCACACCTACAAAACAAGCAAACGCCTCCAGTCGCGAGCTGTGATTAAAACCGAATTGATTTTCTCTAATCTCCTGAAGCCCGGGCTCGCTGCCAGCTCGGTAACAACCAGAACAGTTTTAGCTATGATTGAGTAATTCAATATGGACCGGGTCCGGAACTGGAACAATGCAGAAATGTCACAGGCAAGCGAGGCTGAAATGATTTCTTTTCCTGTGAAAATGTCTCTTCCCCTCCGGGTCTCGGTAGATTGGTTCCCGGCAGCATTGTGAGCTCGGCCATTACTTATTGATGGACTGAGGTTTTCCTTTAGAAAAGCCTGTGGCACTCTTTTCAGAGGCCCCAGCCGAACCTCCAGGGCTTCCCCCCCCAGGGGGCTCCGCGCAGGGGTCAACCAGCCGGCAGGTAAGACGGTCACATGACCATCCCCAGCACCAAGCCAGGCTCCCTTTGATCTATTAATACATTCCTCAGCCCACAAACACCTACGTCTCCCCCCGTCCCCCCCCCCCCCCCGCTCTCCACTTCTAGCCCCAGCATCTTGTTCTGCTTCACGAGGGAATTACTTTTATCTTTACTTCTGGATGCAACACCTGGGCACTTACTTCCTTGTGTTGTTTACTCTTTAAAAGTGATAGAAACGTACATTTTTACTTTTTCTAGTTCACATTTTCTAGGTTAGCTGTCGCTGGAGCGGCTAGCACGTGCCTTCACGACGCCATGCCATCAATAACGCCGATGGTTGGATATGAACCCTGCAGGTCTGACAGATTGTCATTAGAGTGAGAAGTACCAGACACACACACACTCTTTATCAGCCCCCACCGTCTCACCCTCCGTCTGCTGACACTCTTCTCTGTCTCTGACAAGCTTAACACCCCCCCTCCCTCCCTCCCTCCCTCCCTCTGCCTCTATCGTTCTCCTTCGTCCTCCACAGACTCTCCCAGAGCGCCCTGACACCTCTCCACTACTCGCTCCTCTCCCATCAAGCTTAGGCCCAGCCTGCAAAGGCCTGATAACCAAAGTCCAACTCACCGCATAAAGAGATGGACACCCAGGAGGCAGGAAGAGAAGGAGGGAGAGAGGAGAGGAGGGGAGGAGTAACGATAAGAGGGGTGAAGGAGGACGAGCCGCTCACAGCTTCAGACGGGAGTGGAAAAAGGAGTGAGAATGCGTCCCGAGGGAGGAGGTTGAGGACATGGGTTTTTGGGGCGGGAATGGAGGATTTCGGGATATAAAAAAAAACTCATCTCTCTCGGCTCGGTGTTTTCCCTTCCGTGTTTACTCTCCCTCGAGTTCACAGGCAAAAACTAAATTACAGACCAGCCTCCGTGGCGGTGGTACCGACGCTCCGCGGCGAGAACCCTCTCGTCCTCGCCCCATAAGTCACAAAACATACAACTGCCTCCGTGCTGTTCTGAGGCAGCGGAAATACAAATTCAACTCCCCCCTCCCTCCTCTTCCTCCAGGCAAAGCCACGGAAAAGCTTCTCATGTATGTGTGTGTTTGAAATGAATAATCACTTCTTCTTTTTTTTTTTATCCCTGTCATTATGTTTTTGACGAGACAGGATACATGTGTGCGTCTGGGTGTTTCTGCATGCGCAGGCCTGGACTTGCATGTCCTATGACTGCACTGCTGAGTGACACCGTAAGCTCATTCAATAGGAAATAGAGACGGTAAAGACAAAACCTTTTTTTTTTTTTACACACACAAACACACACGCACTAAAAGCAGCTGGCTTTCAGCGTTCCTTAACGCAGGCACTGACTGATCCCTGTAAGAGGCAGCCATCCCTCAAGCGGCCCCCTTTCCCAATCCCACACCGAGCAGGGGGAGCTTAGGGCTCCATTTCAGGAGGGTCTTTGCCTGAGCCTGGCACCTCCCAGCACGCTCCTATGTACACACACACACACACACACACACACACAGCGTGTCCTATCTGCCAGAGAGGAGAGGCCTGCACAGCCCGTGCCCTACTTACCGTACAGGAAGAGCATGTAGGTCTCCTGAACTACAACAGCGGCGGCAGGTGAATCGACTAAAATGTCTCCTCCCGGCTTAAAATAACTGACCTTGAATATGATAGCGTGACCCCGGCCGATCAGAGAGCCGACGACCAAACCACCACCCCGTCTTTAATTACGTTTCCCCCCCCGACTTCTTCTCTTTCGTCCGCGGCTCAGCGCTTACGCGTCCTTCACGAAACCCTCTCGTCTGCCTCGCTCCTTTCACTCCGGAGTGTGATAGGGAAATTATAGGCCTGTGAGCCATGGCTAGAATTAGACCCCCACTTTAATTAAGGAAACAGAGAGTGCCAATTACCCCCTACACGCCTGGAGAGCGAAACAGAGAGTGTGTGTGTGTGTGTGTGTGTGTGTGCATGGGTGAAAGAGCGAGCGAGAGGATGAGGACGGGCGGGAGAGAGGAAGACTGGGCGAGCATTCAGAGGGGGCTGGGGTTAAGGGTTTACTGGTGGTTAGGGAGCGAGAGGGAGAAGATAAATGATAAGAGTGAGAGATGTAGAACACTAGTGAGGCTTAACACTAAGACACAGCTTTTGACCCTTCCCTCGCGTGGGAGTGCGCATGTGAACGGGGATAGAGGGAGAAAGGGAGGGAGGGAGAGATACATGCACAACCTCATGTGTGTGCGTGTGCGGGCCGGCGTTAGTGTGTCTTTGGCGCTGGAGTTGAGTTTGTGAGGTGGTGAGATTAGGCCCTCCCTTCCTCCTAATCCCCCCCGCTCTTTCTCCCTTTCCTGTCTGCTGCTCTGGGGTGGGGGTGGGTTGCTGAGGAGTGATGGACCGCCCACCGCCGTCCACTGTGCTCTCGCTCCGGCCACTGGAGCCAGGGGCCCCCATGAGGAAACACTGACAGGCTTACAACAACACTCTAGATCTGATAGGGTATGGGCTGTAAGTGTGGGCATTTATATATGTGTACTTATCTGAAATGGAGTGAAAGGAGAGGAAAATACACAGGGTGAACGACAAAGAGAGAGAGAGAGACAGAGAGAGAGAGAGAGAGAGAGAGAGAGAGAGGAGATGGAGAACAGTAGTAACAACAATCTGTGACTGAGCGAGAGAGAAAGAGAGAGGAAAAACAGAGAGGTATGTGAGGGTGTTAATGTTTGACACCTTGCGTCTGCTCCTCTTCAGGGATGCATGCCAGGCAGTTCCGTGATTCTCCAACTCCCGTTAAAACGGTGACCCAGTTAGAGAGCAGGAACCACTAGGCCAACCAATGTTGAACACAGCTGCAAACCAAAATGGCTGACCCTGAGCACCGAGGATTAAGTGTTTTTAAACCTACCCTCCGAAGAATCTGGCATTTATTTGGGTTCGGAAATCTGAGGGCTTAAAGTGACTCAATCCCTTGACTTTGGCAAGAATGACGTTGTGAGAGGGAGGTCGAATTTTACCGTGCTGTAGCAGGGGCGTTCTGAAGTGGATTCGCCGCCACTTTTCTTCCAAACAACAAAAGTGGTGGGAAAAAGTCCGGAGTCTGCGTGGCTCTTGTGGCTCACACAGATGTGGTGCTCAGGCTTTGTTTTCCCCAGTTAGATTAGGCTCAGAGCTAATCTCACACTAGATGGCTGATCTGAAAGAGGCCAGCTGACTTCACACATCTTGCTCCCGGGATCCCTGGCTAACAAAAGACACTGTGCTATGGGCGAGATTAAACTTCATAAAAGCCCAATTAAGAGGAGCTGGAGTGGAACAAAAAAAAAAGACGCAGGAGTTACCCCGGCCCCCGTCCCTTGAGAGAGAGAGAGAGAGAGAGAGAGAGAGACAGAGAGAGAGAGAGAGAGAGACACATGCAGAGAGAAAAAGAAAAAAAAAAGCTTCCCATAAGATCAATGAACTTTGCTGATTATTTGGAGGGAACACAGTGGTACAGTTGGCACGCTCTTGATATCCGTCTTAATTAAAACAGTGTGTGTTTGTCACTGTGTGTGTCTGGAACAAAGGGGAATGTTGTGTACATAAAACAAAAGATACGGAGCACACACAGCTCTGTGGTGTCGCGACGGCTGTTTATGTGAACACGAGTCCAACGACAAATACTGATTAGAGAAATAGGAGATTAAAGAAAAAAATGTGTTTGATGAATTATTTCAAAGCTACATTATGTCCACTTCCACTTAGAGTTTTCAGAGGAAATTTAAGAGGCCAAGGACAGAGATGGAGGGCCGTTTTCAACAAGTGTTTTGACAGACTCTCCTTCTTGCCTTTTCTTCCATCACCATTCCTAGCTACCCAGTTGCATCCTAATAATTAACTCTGGAAATGTGTTTGCGTGCTTCTCCGTGTCAGTTACACAGTGAGACACTGCCGCCTACAAACGTCTGGGACAGATCCCAAACAAAAAGGTCAGCACATACACTCACGCTGAACCACTCATATCTGACACAAACTTCAAACCACCATTATAAACATTTACTGTCAGTGAAAGCTCCCCAGATGTCAATAGCCAACGTTTACTATAACATTTGGCCAAAGCCGGTTGCAAGAAGCAAACATGAAATCCCTCTTTCAGGAAAACACTTGCATACACAAAATGAGCACACACACACACACACACACACACACACACACACACACACACACACAAACTAACAGGCCATCAGTGACTAATCCGCAGTGGGAGGTGGACAGCTTGAATCTGAGGGACAGCATGAATAGCAGCGCCGACTACAGCTAAATAAACCATCTGAAGATCTGCACATCCAAACGCAGATACAAGGGAATAGTCGCCCTGCATGGGTTTCCTCTCTCTCTCTCTCTTTTTTTTTTAATTCTGAGACACAGCTCATCACTCTTTCCCTCTATCCACCATCCGCCAAGTCAAAACAGACACACTGGGCGGCTCATCGCGTTATTCTGTCCCTTTCAGCGTCTGGCGTGGAGGAGTTTGGGGGGGTGGTAGGGTAGGTTGGTCGGAAAAAGGCCCTAACCAAACCAAGAGCTTGAGTGGCGATGATGGATGAAAACGGTCGAACCGGCGCGAACATGTCTGCTTGTGTGTATTCTGTGGGAGGAGTGCGGCTACCCCACAAGAATGAGGAATGTCTCTGTGGGGTAGTGTTTCTCCGGGCCGCACAGCAGACAGAGGTCTAGTGGAGAACTGCAGGGATGGATGGGGACCTAGGGAAGCACCATCGACGGTGTCTCAATGGTCCCCTTACAAAGTGGTGCTACTGATAATCACCTGGAATATTACCGGGCGAATAAGAGAACACACACACACACACACACACAGAGACACACACACACACACACACAGACAGACACACACACACACACACACACACACACACACACACAGAGACACACACACACACACACACACACACACACACACACACACAGCCTCTCTCTGACTCGTCGTCCTCGCTCTTTCGGTTTAATTTCCACTCAACGTTGTTCAGCGTCTCTCCATCATTTCTCCTTCACCTACTTCAAAGCAATACCCCCCCCCCCCCGCCCCTCTTGAAGTGTCATTCTCTGCGGCTCTCATGTCGAATAGACCGTGGGCCTCGTTCCCTTTTCCCTCCGCAGCCTGTCCCCATTGTGTCCGCTCGCCACATGAGTGGCGTGTGGGTGGAGGACGGAGGACGAAGGGCGCCCCGCTCTGCCTCTTGTGAGACAGCATGCCTCCGACAGTGATGCATGAGCTCGGGGGTGGACTTCTTGTATCCGAATCCAACCCCAACCACCATCCACCTGTCAGCTTGCGTTACCATATGCATCTCATTTGTGGGGCCAACGGCTCCTACAAGAGAACAACCCGATACCCGGCCTCGCTGCGGCAGCCAGACACCCATCACTTCCTGCTATGCCAGGGCCACCGGAGACTACACCACCAGGGTTAAGAAAGAGGGGAAGAAAGAGGAAGGGGGGGAGAAAAGAGAGAGAAAGAGGAGCTGGTGAGGAAAAGAGTGTAAACGAGATAGAGGGGTCAGAGGAAAGGAAAAAAGCAAGGGATAGGGACAGGAAGAGAGAAGACAGAGGCTGATTGGCCTGTAGATTATAGCTGCGCCTTTTGGACGGCTGTTTAACTCTTCAAGAGGGCTAATCGTGGGATTAAGGCAGAGGATGATGGGCTAGGGGGGTTTTAGAGAGGGGGGGATACTTTAAATGCAAATCCCTTTCTTATAAAAATCGGTTCCATTTAATAGGATTTCTGGGAAAAGATCCGCATTTCCACGGCAGGGGAGACAGTCAGTGAGAGAAAACAGAATTTCCGCACTCAAGCAGCAAGGGAAGAGGAGAAAAGAGGAAGAAAAAAAAGTGAGAGAATAAAAGGCATGAGGGGTTTCGAGGCCCGAGTTAGGCCTCTTGTATTCGGAATGAAAACATCCTTTTGCCATGTGCTGTCTTTCAGGCATATATTTATGGGTTGTAAGGCATTTTGTCACTCGTCGTTGTAGCTGATCCATAGACGGGGCAGAGAGAGAGAGAGAGAGAGAGAGAAGGAAAATAGGAGTGGAGGGAAAAAAAGAGAGCGAGAGAGAGAGAGAGAGAGAGAGAAAAGAGGAGTGGAGGAAAAAAAAGAGATAGAGAGAACAGGAGGTGGAGGAAATGAGAAAAGAAAAAGAAAGGGAAAAGATGAGCCATCTTTTTGAGGGTCTTTTGAGTGGAGTGCCAATCAGCTTGTGGGTGAGATAATCTGGATGGCTGATTGTGAAAGCTCACTGGCTCACACAGAGGGAAGTCTGTTTTAATTTCAGACCTCAAACTTTCCCCCACAAAGACCACTAAATATATGTTATATGATAGGCTGAGATTAGTCTTTGTTTAATCATTCATTATCTCTATTTTTTTTGTCTCTGTCCCTGATTCTCTCTCTCTCTCTCTCTCTCTCTCTCTCTCTCACACACACACACACACACACACACTAAACCAGGGAGTTTGTGTCCCTGAGGACAGAATTCAATCTACCCCCTATGGATGCCAGGCTTAACTTGGTCAATTGAATCAATAGCATCATTGCTTTTTAATACCTTCACAGAAGTGTAGTTAGCACAAGGAAGTAAGGAATAAGAACATTTGAATATAAATAATAGGCTTTCGAAAGTATGAAAAGGTTGATTTTAGAATTTCTCTATTTTTCCCTTTCCAGGTAATGGTGCCCATCATAGAGTGGAAGTGAGACTGGCCAATTTTTTGATCGTTCCTGTGAATCTTTATGTGCAGAGATACCTTTCAAAATGTCCTGATGTGTTAGTCGTCCTAAAATATAATTAATTCCCTGCCAAGCCGTGCCATTAATAGTTTTTTTGTTAGCAGGGACCAGGTGCCTCCTGTTCACCATGTAACGCGGAACAGATTCAAGCAGTGCCGTTAATGATTGATTTGGTTGGTAGTGGAATTACAAAGAAACGGTGTGTTAGTCAGAAAGGTCACCTTTCTAAAACATGCACAGACACAGAGACAGACACCATTACAAGGTGAACGGCTATGTTACAAATAATTAGTAGGTGTGGCATTAGGAATACCTGAAGAGAATTTTGGTATCCAACATGCATTTCTTTGGTTTGCAAGTGGACAAATGTACAAAGTCTTGGTTTACTATGCACTGAAGTCCTTAAATGGCCTGGAAAATATGAAATTTCTAGCAGTGATTCCTTTTACTTCGGAATTTAACCTAGTTGTTGACAGCTGCAAATGCCTGTGGTTTGACAAACAACTACTAACTAAACCGGTTTGATTAGTGAAAAGGACTCCTTTAATTGTTTTGTGTACGTTTGTATATTTTGTATACCACAAAGACAACGGACAAAATAAAGAGTGTTAGATAGCTTTCTGACAAGGTCACACACATGTTTATAATCGACCAGGGACAATCTTAAGACAACAAATACATATTAGTTAGATCATGAAGTTGTGGTTTTCATGGGAAGAACGTAATTGCATAACCAAAGCTTTGTGCAAAAGAGAAGTATTAGCAAAACTACCAGTAGAGAGGTCCAGGGCAACTAGGAACAGAAGACTTCTGTTCCTTCCAGGGCAAGAGGAAACTGTTAAACCCATTTACTTTGGCCAAAGGCTGTGTGCTACTAAATATCAACGCCAAGGGGTCTGAATCATTTGACCATCTCCTTTGATTTTTGGACTTAAATAAATATATTAAGTTTGAAAGAAGAAAACAAAGGTTCTGTAATGTAATAAGAAAATGGTGCTAACCAAATATTGTAGTCAATTTGAGTTAATAAAGAAACCTGCAACTATTTCTCTCCAAAACTGTACCAATCCGTTATCAATAATGATAACAATTTGGTTAGCTTGATCAGTTTGATATTCCTGTTGAGTTGATAACCCTAAGTGGTAAAAATAATCAGTTTATGAAGGATTTATTCCTGAAAGAAATCAGCTTTTATGGTCTGTATATTACCAAACACCAAATTAGAAAGAACACCATTGGACATGCTTCTATAATACCCCCAACTGTGTAAGGAATACACCTAGTAACCAATTAGAAATGCGTAACAGCCTAGTAGCAAATAAATCACAACTAAATCAACATATTGTAGCTATAGGAGACTCACCTTCTTCCGCCGCCAACAGCTGGGCACAATCCAGCAAGAAAACCCCAAGTAGGACAATGTGCCTTGACGTGAGTCCCATTATGTCGATATATCCGTAAAATAAAGCAACTTGTTTGCGATGGGTGAAAAACACTAGGTTAAAAACTGTCACGGTCAGCTTGGCCTTAGAGCCGTTAATCGCAACACTGTCCACATTTGAGATGGACAACCGTTCGAACACTTAAAACTCAGTTAGAAAAAAATAACTTGTGGTCACAACATGGCATTGGAAAAACTAACTTTGAGTAATGGTGCTTTAAAGGTGTATATTGTTAATCAGAGAATATTCAACCTATTAACAATAGTCTTTTTACAACCCGCGGAAAATGATACTTTAAACAAGTTATTTTTACCCCTAAACAGCCACTACTAAATTAGCCTAGCATTTAATTTATGCAGGGAGGTTATTGTCTTGTGTCCTTGTCTTCGGTCACTTACAACAGAGGCGATGCATAGCTAAAACTTATTGTATCCGTGGGCTATTATTGCCTGGTCTGTTGGGTGCACTCTTTATCCACAAGTCACGAAGACTTCTGCCAAATAGTGTCCAATATGATGATTCAGTATGTTAATCCTATGAATCAAAATGAATCCAAAAAATATTTGTCTCCCAGTTTTCTTCACGTAGCTATCCGGGCTTTTTTTCCTCTCTCCAAAAAATCTATTCAAAAGAGATGTTGTGGTTAACCACTCCTTCGTCTTGATGTAGCCAACATGCAATCTGTAAATAGTTGCCTATTTGATATGGAATTTCGATGAATCTTTGTAAACAAATCTGTGAACTACAGGAGATTAAAAGTTAACGCACGGATCGTAGGGCTACGAGCCTGTCCGTGTGCACCACTGCACTATCAATGCGCTCGCTCACGCTCAGAGTCGAACACCACCAACAGACTGCATCCATAGCATTCGCTCCGCCTCTATTTAGTGTCCATATAGGTCAGTGGAGTCGGACAGTCATTTTGTCGTTGTGCTATGAAAACATCATGATCCCTTTTAAGTTTTGAAAGCCCTTAGTTATTAAAGAAAAGCATTCCAATCTGGTAAAGTGTTTATTATCATAATACATTTGTAGTTATCACTTTTTCTCATCCATTTGCCTACATGTTGCACTTCTGACATGCAAAAGTTCCGCTCCTTTGTTGTTGGCTACGCATCATTTTATATTGCTTTAGAAAAAGGACGTGGAGTATAGCTGGCCTGACAATTGAGTTTCATGCCATTCCAATGTAAATAGGCCACTCGTATTTCAGACTGACAGACACAGGAAGTCACCTTCTTGTGGATTCGCCTGTTATTTACTTGAGTGAAACTTCATGAAAGCGCATGATGGTGAAGTACCTTTTCTCATGCAAATGTCTCATGTTTTTCGTAGTTTCTATTTAACGTTATACTAAAGCTTACACCATTTAAACTAAAATGTGTAGTATTACACGTACTTCCTTGTAATGTCTCACTTAAGGTGATATGTTTTATAATTATATAAAGACTTTTTTTACTGTAATTAATTACCCTGTATCTGAGCAATGACAAACCACAGACCTCAGATGTCCGCAAATAGCTGCATTCCAGGCATTCGAAAACTCAAGCCATGCTATTTATTGATTTAATTATTAATTTATATTTATTAGGCTTTATTAATGATAATTAACCACTGTTATTTTGTGGACAGATACAAGAAGACAATAATTAGGTTTATTTTCTAGTTAGATTTGAATTTCCCCCATTGATCTACTACTACATAAATAAAACAGTAATGCATATCATTTGTAATTGCTTTGGCCAATTTTTTTAGTACAGGCGGCCATATAAGCCTTTAGATTGGGTAAGTAAGCCAGAAAAATTAATCAAACCATTTAAGTCAAGATAACCCCACACCAATATGATGGCTTCTTTGTACTTCATGCCCAGAGGAATCATTCAGTCTTTAAACATTCACCAAAGATGCTTTAATGTTTCAGCATAGTGCGATAACCCTGTCAACAGCTCTCTCGCCGCAGCTCTGTCTGTTAAAGTGTAGCTTTTAAATGCAGACGGGACTAAACAAAGATAACCCTACCCTGCGCCAACTAAACATGCCAATACCTCAGTCTACAGCGACAGTTGTTACTTAAAAAACATTCCTTGTTTGACTAATGATGACTCTGAAGACAAGAAAACAGGATGGATTTGCAATTATTCTGTCATTGGTAACATAGTCGAGCCACAGCAGACATTACCTATCTCTCAAAGGCCCTGTAGTTGAAATCAGGCGAGCTCAGCCCACCCTTTTACTACTAAAGCTTTTGCTTAACTGCTTAACAAGATCCCAGCTAATCTCTACAGCATTTTGGTACAGTTTGAATCATTTATAGATGAAAGGCCAGCTGAGGCAGGCCACGTAGCACTGGCAAGATTTTCAAATAAATGCTGTTTGTAGGACTAGAATGGCTATCAAAGCCCCCTCCTCAGTATGCTAACAGTTTTAAGGGTGTTGGCTTAGACCTCTGGGGATTCCCACTCTCGGGTGAGAAACATAGTGGAAGTGAGAACAGACAAGAACAAGAATAGGTAAAATGAAAGACAGCGTGAAGAAGCGACGAGAGACACACACACACACAAGGGTGTGAAGTTTGTGGCAGTTCAACCTCAGTCTATGCATATTGTGTTTGAGTGTGTGTGTGTGTGTGTGTGTGTGTGTGAGAGAGAGAGAGAGTGAGAACGAGTGGGGGGGCAGCAGGGTCCTATGGGTTTCAAGCTGTTACGTGTTCAGTGAGGGAATAGTTGTTACTATTATGTTTGTAATACGATACGCAATTACCCACTCGTCTAATTATACGTAAACGTACATGTACTACTTTGTAGAGCACATTCAGGGTCAGACATGTACGTATGTGTCCATGCCACTGGTTTTGTATGTGCAATACAAATCTCTGTGATTACCCCGAAATCCCTCAACAGCAATGGTGCTCCACACCTCTGTCTCCCACTGTGACCACATCTTTTAATTAGGATATCAAAATGGAAATAGCTTGGAATTACAGTGTTACCATGGTGACAACTGAGTGTGTAAATGTGTAGGGGTGGGTTGTGGGTTGTGGGTGTGTGTGTGTATGTGTGTGTGGGAGGAAGGGAGGGAGGGGAGGGTTCTGGGGGTGTGTGCAGTGGAATGCAAGATTGAAGTAATAAAACAACGAGAGAAAATAATACATTATGCTAACGAGAGAGGGAACGGGGGAAAGATGAGAAGCGGCATGAAAGCAAAATAGAGGAGGAGAGGAGAAAAAACGGGATGATGGGAGGAGGACTCAGACAGAAAGGAGGATTGGAAAAGGACATGAAGGATGTCGTGTGTGTGTGTGTGTCTGTCTCTCTCTTTCTGTGTGTGTGTGTGTGTGTGTGTGTCTCTCTTTCTGTGTGTGTGTGTGTGTGTGTGTCTGTCTCTCTTTCTGTGTGTGTGTGTGTGTGTGTCTCTCTCTCTTTCTGTGTGTGTGTGTGTGTGTGTCTGTCTCTCTTTCTGTGTGTGTGTGTGTGTATGTGTGTGTGTCTGTCTCTCTCTTTCTGTGTGAGTGTGTGTGTGTGTCTGTCTCTCTCTTTCTGTGTGAGTGTGTGTGTGTGTGTCTTTCTGAGTGTGTGTGTGTGTGTCTCTCTCTCTTTCTGTGTGTGTGTGTGTGTGTCTCTCTCTCTTTCTTGTGTGTGCGTGTGTGTGCTTGTCTCTCTCTTTCTCTGTGTGTGTGTGTGTGTGTGCGTGTCTGTCTGTCTGTCTCTTCCTGGGTGTGTGTGTGTGTGTGTGTGTGTGTGTGTGTGTGCTAAAGAGGGGAGAAGAAGGAAGTGCTCTGAAAGGACTGCTTTCATGGCCCCATAGAAGACTGAGTTTGGCCAATATTGCAGAGGCAGTCATGAATGAACAGGAGGAGAACAGAACACATCCTACAATACAATATCAACACACAGCATTACCAGGTGTTCAACAACCCCCAACCCCCCGACACACAAACACACCCTCTTTTCTCCCCTATCCCTCCCTCCTATCCTCCATAGCTTTTGCACCTTAATCCCACAACCCTTGCAGTCTGTCGCTACAAAGCTGTATGATATCATACTCTGCCAGTAAAACATATTCACACACATTCTAGAGAAGAGAAGATATTAAATGCATTTGACGAGAAATAGTGGTATTATAAAACATTTTAAAAAATTAGGCGATGCAAAAAATATCAAAAGAAAATTAAGCAATGCAATTGCTTTGTGTGTATATATATATATATATATATATATCTGCATGGCCATGGGATCCATAATCCCATCGTAACAACTGTATTTGGACTGGCCTAGTTCTGTGGAGACGGCGTGCTCATGTTAGCTCTGGTCATAAGACACTTATTGTTGTAACAAAATAGAGGGAAGAGCAGTGATGAATATGTGGCTACCTGAAAACATTCTGCAACTATTTTTTTGTATAAGAATTGAGGTGCAAAATAACATCCCGCTGAGAAATACATTCAAGCACACACACACACACACACACACACACGCGCGCGCGCACACAGTAACACAAACACACACACTCATCCCACCCGCAAAGAAGTCTTTCTTATTTTTCAAAAGGGTGTAACAGATTCCCTTGGGTCTTAACAGCGAGGGAGAGACAAAGAGAATGAAAGAGATGCAGTGACATACAAAAAAAATACAAAAATAAAGACAGTACTACGAGCTACAGAGTCTGGGGATTAGGAAATGCGGTCGTCATTGTGGAAAACTTAAAGATGAGCAACACCTACTGGTCATGATGTCAATATAGGGGAAACACTTTTTTGGTCCAGTCCATCTTGTGTCCGTTTCATATAGCTAAACAAAAGTTGGCTTATCTTTATTTTATTTTTTTTACTTCTATTCATTGCTATTCAGCCTTTTGAGGATTGGGAATATATAAAGTGTGTTTATGAGTTTAGAGGGGAAGGTCAGTCCAAAACTTACCTGGGTCAAACATTTCAATAATAATAAAAATAATAGCAGTTATAGCTTGGTTATAACTTGGTTAGAACTTGGTTGTTGTGTTGCTTGTTTACCGCCCCTTGATTACTGTTGATTCCTGTTGCTAAATGCTGTTAAAAGAAACCAAAACGTTTTTTCTTTGCAAAATCCAATGTTTGTGAC
This sequence comes from Galaxias brevipinnis, assembly GCA_036023535.2. NCBI lineage: Eukaryota > Metazoa > Chordata > Actinopteri > Galaxiiformes > Galaxiidae > Galaxias > Galaxias brevipinnis. Next base: position 19,324 of record JAVQIZ010215602.1, read on the forward strand.
TCATTTTAATCAGACCTCGGGTCTCTTTTATAACCACAAAAATGTTTTATTTTATTAATTTAATCACATGTTGAACACAGTCGGTCATAATTGATATTGCTCAGCTAAAAACCAAAACAAAGATGAAAGCTACTTTGGCTGCAAAAAGCTGTGTGAAACCCGAACCTGTATCCTCCTAAACACAATGCATGTAGAGCAGAGTACAAACAAGACCAGTTTGCAAAGTTGCTTTTTCAGAAAGCTTATTTTAATTTTTAAAGATTTTTTATAGCTAATTTACAACAAGCGATTCACTGAACTGAAACATATTAGTTTTGCTTGATATTGTCATTGTTAAATATCTCTGGCAAGATAAATCATTTAAACATATTTTTCTGCATCAGTTGACTTTGTTGTAACTTGTATTTTCAGTAAAAATGTATATATTTTGTTTAAGAGTATCACACTATGATATGGATGACTGAGACAGAGATTAAGAAATACATTTGATTCTCCAAATAAAGAAATTGAAAACATATTCCATTCATGTAGAATATCTGTTGTGTGCATGTGGATGTATAGTTGTAATGCATGTGAATGTGTGTAGGCCGAGTGTGTGTGTGTGTGTGTGTGTGTGACCTAATTGAAAGTGCAGATGTCTTGTCTGTGTGTGTGTGTGTGTGTGTGTGTGTGTGTACAACCACCTGAAGTGGTCTCTTTTGTGGGGGTGTAGATGTCTTGTTTGTGTGTGTTCGTGTCAGTGTGTGTGTGTGTTTGTGGGGATGCAGATGAGGTACCTGTGCGTTGGGCTCAGACCCCAATTTGGAGGCTCATGTGGATTCTCTACTAGCGACCATCAAAAAGTAGGTGTGGCCACATTCTCCACAGCCACACAGAACCACAAACATTTTAATATTTACAACAATTCTGGCCAGTCCCCCAAAACCAATATATATATATATCTCAATGTGGAAGAAAATAAAATATACAGACTTTTAAGTGAGGCAAACTGATACAGTGAGAATAACTAATAAATAACCAATCAAAAAACAATAACACTGTTCACTCAGCAGTTTCCACTGTTAGCTGGGAGACGCAATGAGCAAAATAAAGTAACAAATAACAATAAATATGAACGGTCACTTTTACCTGTAACTTCACTCTTGTATACTTCAAATCAAAGATCGAAATGTTCTAAGTAAATACAAACAGTGTTTGTAAAGTCTTGGAATCGTTTGCTCACTCCCTTATAGATCCATACCTGTAGTTCCTAATGATGTCAGTGCAAACCTACATCATTTTCCTTTTCAGACACACACTCAACCTCGATTGCATTATATCTTGATGAGCCTATTTCTTTTCTCACACTCACTCATCCAGACACACACACACACATGAATACCTCCACAAACAGAACCCACATGCATACACACACACACACACACACACACACACACACACACACAAACAAACTTTCTTTCGCCATCAAAGGATATTAAATTGCACCTGCACTTGTCTACTGTGGAGTACGGTCGGTTTTTACCAATATAGCTTAGCAATTTCTCTGTTTAACAATACTGGGGAAAATCAAGCAAATTCTATAACCAAAATAATTGCAAAGGAATCAATGGTATATTGTCTAGAGATACATTGTACAGGCTCTAACTCCTGTTAGAAATTCTCATTAAAAATATATATATATATATATTTATATAGGCCATTTATTTGTTAAACGTGATATATATATATAGCCATTATTTGTGAGGACACAAGAGAAAAAGAAAGAAGCGAAGAAAGAGTGGAAGGGAGAGAGAGGAAGAGAAAACTCCTTCCTCGGACAGTCCGCACACGTGCACACGCGCACACACCATGGCTGCTGAGAACTCTATGTGTGGCTGGGTGGGTTAGGGAGTAATTTTTTTTTGGAAGAGTGATCTGAGAATGGGCTGTGGTGCTCTAGCTAAGGTGCTCTGCTGCGGTGCCTAGAATTCAGCCAGGACTCCGCTCGTTACACCGGGTCGTAACTGACCGTAGCCCCCCCCGCCCGCACGAGGGCGGGGGGGGGGGGGGGGGGGGGGGGGG